>ML409783.1:0-19845 GCA_005239525.1 Nicotiana knightiana | reverse complement strand
GGCGGGTTGAAGCCTTTGCGGGTTGAGGCAGAACCCGCCCCGCCCCGCCCTGCCCCATTGCCATCTTTAAGCCTCTCTACCTGTTAGGTAAGGGTAATGTCTGAATACAGACTACCCTCCGTAAACCCCACTTGGTGAGAATATACTGAGTTTGTTGTTGATGGAAAATGAAAAACAAATTAATCATAGTAAATAAGAAAGCCCTTGAAAATAATTTTTTTATATGCGCGTGTACTTGTAGGATGCATATAGAATTATAAAAAAGTATAAGCCCTTGAATATATGCGCGTGTACCTGTACGGTGCATATAAAATTATAAAAAAGTATAAGCCCTTGAAAATAATTTTTTTAAAATATAAGCTCTTGAAAATATCAAATATTGAGCCTATTTAGGAAAAAAAAAGAGTAGAGGCTAGGCATGAAACAACCAAGATGATTTTGAAAGTTTAGTGTTTTGTATCGAAATAATCGTCTAGATACCATGTATCTAGACAAGTCAACTACATAAAGAACAAAATTAGCGATGAAAAAATAATGTAGTTAAATAATAAAAAATTATCACTAGTCCTACTCAGTGATAGAATTAGTGACAGACCAATAAAAAAAATTGATCAACTACGAGATGATTTTTGTAACTAATTTTTGTTTTTAAAGTTAAATTATGCAATAAAATTTCTTAGTAATAATATTAGTTTCTTTTTTAACACGAATTTTTATTGAGGTAATTTAGGTATTTTTGTACATTAAATTACGGTAATTTATTTTTTAGCACAAATTAATTATTACTTTTTTTCAAAAATAATTACTCTTCCCTAAAACCTAATGCCGTAGAAAATTTTAAGAATAGAAATAAACGAATTTAACAACCAAGCTTCTAAAAAAATACTTTTCATTTAAATTTTTAAAAACAACAAATATATCATATGAAAGGGAAATAAAGAGGCAAAATTGATCCTTATGATTAAACAAGGACAAAGAACAGAAATATTACACAAAATAGTGAAGTTCTTGTTGGAAACTAACGAAAAAATTTCCTCCTACTTTTTTGGGTTCTTTGATTGTCTTAATATTTTTTATCCTTATTAGGAGAAGATATCAAGCACTAAATTACTTAGAAAAAACTTAGTTGATTTAGAACACCTAAATATTAGGATAGCTTTTGATTTTACAATTTTATCCAATATAAAGAGGCGAATAACATTTTGCTAAGAACTTTCGTGCTTTTAATATAGTTGTATAGATTAGAAAAAGTATTCAAATTTGAAATTTTAAGACCAAGCACATAACTGTTTTCTTGATGAGAAAGTAGAGGGAAGGACGTGACTTTTGATTTTTGAAGACGTGATTTATAGGTTTTTTGAAATAGCAGATAAATTGGAAAAGTATGATAAAAGTCACAAAGTAATTAAGTTTCTTGGCCATATAGATATTATATTTTATATTATAGTTTTTTCTATTACATAGAAGAGAGAAGAAGAAGTTGACCAAGGGCATAATGATCATTTCAAATATATTAGTGCAATGTTTGCTTGTATAGTAGGCTCAAAAGTTTGGTGGACTCCACCTTCCATTCAATCTTCACTATCTTCATTAAATGCATTACTTGATTATTATTATTATTTTTTCAATAAGTACTTTCAACTAGAAAAATTATCTTTTTGATAATTTTCTAATTCAAATGTTCACCTAATTAAAAATATCAAGGTCACATATATTTATATATGACAATCCTTTTATCTCCTTTAGAAATATTATTTCATTTATTTTATTTATTAACTATTCCAGGTAAAGAAAATTTCATTTAAAAAGAATTAGTGATAATGTATGTTGAGTTGTATTCAAATGTTATGATATCATTATAAATTGATATCATTTTATACAAAGTTCTCATTAAATTTCAATTTCAATTGAAATACTTTATAAAATTCGAAAAAATTATTTACGAATAGAATATAGTTTCACGTCCCCTTTTTTATTATAGAATATTAAAAATTTGTTCAAACTGTATAATAAGTATCCTCTCTCTAAAATATGAGTTGAGAATATTTGAAGTGAAAATTAAGATAATTAATTGTTGAATTTTTTTATTTTAAAAATTATTATATATTAGGAAGTATGAGAAGTATCGTTATACAAGATTATACTTCTCCCTCTATGATCGAAGTTAGTTGAGTACATACTCTATTCAATAAGAATTCAACATTATATAAATTTTAAAATACATAAATATACAATTAATTATTTTTAAAAAATCTCAACAAATAGTATTATTGTGATGAAAATTACATTATATCCTAAATAGTATCTCAATCATGTCAAATGAAACTATAAAAAACTGTAATATTTCAATTTAAGGTCAATTTGATTAGTATTTAGTGTGATCGAGAGATTAATTTATTTTTAATATTATGTCATTCAACTAGAACAAAATATAAATTTTTTTGTTAAAATTCTTAATAATTAAAAATCATGATTATTATTTCAAAGGACCAAAAAATACCTTTTCATCAACTATTTGGGAATAATATTAATATATTTTATTATTCAAATTTTGATTAGTATAAAAAGAAAAAAGTAATATATTAACACAACTAAAAATATTAAAAGAATAAAATTATATATCATTCAATGTAAACAAGAAAAATACATGAGTACTTATTTTTCAACTGAATTTTTAATTATTATTTTATAGTAATTAATTTAAGGCTTAGTGGTGAAAAAAAATTTAAAATAAAAAAATGTAGACCTTATGTAAAAATAATTTAAATCTACTTGAATTATTATCTAATTATTGTATAATAAAGCATTAAACTTTGACAAGTATTTCAAAGTAATTGGTATAGTAATACGATTTCAGAAAAATTAAAATGCACATAATGCAAAAGATAAATAACAATACATGTAATCGTGATTCTATACGTTATTACACAAAAGCCTATTCTCTTTCTTCTTTCCTTAAAGGCATAAAAAATATGTTATTAGCAATAGACCAAGAAATATTAAAAGAAAGAAAAAAAGAAGAAGAAGAAAATAACAATTGGGCTCGTGCATCGCACTGATAAATCACCTAGTATTATTTATTATATAGAAAAGCCAAGTGTGGTCGATGAATGCAGAATTGTAATTAAATGAATTATGCAAGGTTAAATTGGTAAGATGGATAAAAATAAAATGTCTTAGGCGTCCACTGCTTGCTCAAACATCGGCTCTTTCATCTCTTTTCACAAAGAAATGTTCCTCCATTTTTTTGCTCGAATCTCTTCACCTTCTTAATTGGGTGGCAATTGATGACGGGATTCAGGCCTCTTTGGTTGTAGTTTCAATTGAGTTCCAGCTGCCCATTTATTAATTATATGATTTTTATTGTTCTTGAATGGAAGTTTCTTCCTAATGATGCCCTTTTGGTCATTCTTGTCGTGTCAGCTTAAAACTCATGTGCCTACTTCTATTTCCCTTATTTTCATTTGGAATATCTATTTATTTGCTCTCTATGTATGCGAATTTCATCTTGCAATTGTCTTTGGGATTTAATTTTGATTTTCTTTTTCTTTGGGAGCTATTGAATTATATTTATTTTCGAAATTTTTGTTTGTGTGTGATTTTTCATTTGTTTCAGAAATTTGCAGGGATGAGAGGGTTTATCGAATTAAACACTTTGACGGCTCTTTAATTGCATCCAAATTATCAAAGTGAGGTTCTTAAATTGCTTTGGTAGCTCTTTCCTTTTGTCTTTTTGTTTTATAATATCCAAATTTCTTTTTTCTGCCTTTTTATGTTGCAATAATATAGTGATGTATGTGTTGTTAATTTTTATTTTTATTTTTATTTTTTTCTTTTAGCATAGTGTCATAATAAATGAGAGGATTTTTGAGATTAGTTGGATATAAGGATGATCTTACAACTTGACATGCTAGAATGAAAATAAAATAAAGAGGGTTAAAGTATTATAGGAATGTTGATATTTTTCATTTGAGGCAGGTATTTGAATTCGATATACCTTGATATAATGATTAAGTAGGTTCGTCAAATAGGTACATGTTTAAGTCTACTCACTTCTATTGGAATTTGTCGTATAGTAACGTATGGATCACTTTAACCTATAGGTCACGGGTTCGAGTCATGGAATCAGTCACTGATGCGGGTAGACTGCCTACGTTACACTCCCCGGGATGCGGTCCTTCTCCGAACCTTGCGTAAACGTGGGATTCCTTATCAAGTGTTTTGGGAAGTGCAAGATATGTAGGGAGCAGTGCTATTTTTATTCTTGGATTTTCTGGTTCTTTGAATTTTGTATCTATGAAATTGAAAAAATTCGACTAGTGACTTGTTCTATTTACATTATATTTGTTTCATGTTTCACATATCCGGTTCTTTGGCAAAGTTATGACGCAGTATATATTTTCCAACACACTGTATGTTCTTGCATTGGTATACATTGTATGAGAGCATTCATACATCTCTAACAGTGGTGAGAAGTCCTTCTGCAATAGGATTTGTGTATTAAAAAAAGAATATTATTTCTACTGAATAGCCAAACAATATCCTTATCAACTGTTTTAGTTGATTAAATACGTTGTCATTGATGCATTTAATATTGGTGTGCAGGTTAAATGGGATGGAATAGGACGTCACCTTTGTCTCTTATTAGCTCTGCCATTGTTGTCTCTTCGAGAATTTTGTGACTTGTTGTTTTGTTCACTATGGAGAGTCGTTGTAATAATCCAATGTCACTTCTCTGTGTTGTCTGCTTTATATATCTGAATTTACGTAACTACATAATAACTTTATTAGTACTGTATCAAAATTTCTAAGAGTCAAATATGTTGGGCCCGTGCTCAACACTCATCTAGTATAGATAAATGAGAGGACGAACATGGTTCTAACCGATTGTACAAAAAGCAACGTCAGTTGTACTCTCAAAATGTAAATATTTTAGGGGTAAATAAGTAATTTAGTCCTATTTATGACATGTGTACTGCCTTTTTGATCCTCATTTTAACGCGTATACCTGTATGGGTCAAAATTAGGTCGAATTTAGTAAGTGTAAATGGACGAGCCATGGACGAGGTCGAAGCCGAGCACGGCCCATTGGCGAAGAGCCGCCAGGAGAGAGACCAATGCTGAGGTCGAGCAAAGAACAAAAGGCAGTAGTGGTTAGAATAGTTTTAAAATTGCGGTTGTTGAATATTCCCCCGACTGTACTTTTTTAGGTTTTTCTAGGAATATCCCCTATAAATAAGAAGAGATAAGGAATAAAAGAAGATATTCATTTTTCTAATAAGAAAATCTTGTAAAGGGTTGACTATCAAGAATATATAAAAAGTTTGTCTTGTCTCCTCTGTTTGATTCCATTATTAAACATTCCTCTCTTACTCACAAGATCCAAGAATACTTTATGCATTTTCATTATCTATTATCACATACTATTGTCAGAAGAAGAAGTGATCCAACTAATTCAACATTTGGGTGACAAATTCCTTCTTATTACATTTAATGCCATTTGTCACATTTATTGCATATTTGTATCTTCATATTTATTGATAATCATTGAGCATTAACTTGGTATTCATTGACTTAGGTTCGGTCCCATATTATTAGAATAATCAAACTTTAGATCTAGGATTTATTACATTTAACTAGGATTCACCCATTATCTTCTTATTAAAATAGTTTATCAAAAAGGTCACTGATTTTTTGGTATAACAATACCCACTTTCTCTGTTTTCTTCTTTCAAGTTCAGTTTACATATGTAGTCAGACCTCTCCATGACATCATTCCTATATAACAATCATTCATTATAAAAGTCAAATATTTCTCATAACTGATTTTTTAAGTTATATTTTACTTCTCTATAATAACTTTTTACTTATAACAACAACAACCATATTTATAGCAGAACGCTGTTTGTAAAATTACCCCCTATCACAGCCATATGGAATCACTAAGATAACTAATAATAGTTTTAAAAATATGCACACAATCTTTTCCATTAAATAAAGTTTATATCTTAGCATAAGATATAAGATTTGAAGATTTTGTACATGGTATCTTTTCCATTGGATAAATTTCAAAAAATATTTAGACAGAAAATTTAACTGTCAAGCTCTTAGATTGTCTTTCCGGGAAGGCTATGGGTACCTTTTTGCTGAAAATTTGAACATAAATTTTTGTCAATTCAAGTTGTTATATCGCTAATAAGGGAATAAATCAATAAAACAAGCTACAATTACAAAGTTATTCCATCAATCTTGAAAGAATTTATTTTTTAGGTAACTTGAAAATATGTGCCTTAGAGTTTAAATCTTTATACATTTAGTTAAAAATTTATTAATAATGTATTAGCTTTCTTCACTGTTTAACTAGTGTAATATACTTATCTTTTGAAATTTTAATTTTAAATAGTATTTATATATAAAAATATGTAATATTAAAAAATGAAAGATAATTGATTTTTGAATAATTATTATCTATTGCAGCCAAAAAGTATATGAACAGCGGCCCAAAAACTATGGGAACAAAGAGGGTTGAGTGTGTTAAATATTTCTTCTAGGCGTTTCTAACTTTATCCTCTCTGCTTCAATATTTTCCCTCCTCCCGTCACCTCTCTATCAGATTGTTTAGCGTCGATAAGTGCAAGTCCCAAAAGTGCTGCCAAGAATGCAAGAACAACTGTCGCGTTGTTAAAATTGGTATATTGATTCGATTTCTTTATGCCCAAATTTTAATTTTTATTGTTTTATAATTGTGTAATTGCTTAATTCTTAAGCTAAGATTTGTTGATGAATGTTTTTCAATTTTGACCGGTTATTTTTGTGCTAAAAGTTGTATGCTTTTTTTTCTTGTGTGTTTTTGAGCTATTTTTGTCGATGATAGGTGTAGTTTCTCCAGAAAATTCCACTTACCAAAAGATCCCTGTTCAAATTCTGAACCCTAGATCTATTCCGCCCCCTTTATTTCTTTCAATTTTCTATAAGATGCCGAGTGAATATGAAAATATAGAATAACTAAAAGATGGAATATACTCTTTGTTCCAGGTTGTCTGTCGAGTTGGTTTGAGCTTCCATGAATTTACGATGAGGTGCTGATATTCGTTTTTCCTCTCAAGCTTTTAGAGCTTATTGTTCTTCCTCCTTTGTGCATGTGAGTTATATTTTTGGGTTCCAAACTATGCACAGATGGTGTGTGATTTTTTCAATTCTCTGCATAACTAATTCCCAGCATAAACAAGTTGGGAATGGAAGAAAACTTGCTCATTATCCGAATATCCTAAAATTATTGAGTGAGCTCGCAACATATTTTTTCCTGTTGGGTTTATGATTTAATTTCTTTATCTGATGTGATGTATTTTAGTGTGTAAGTCAGTTATGTTTATTAGGTTTAGTACTGAGTTCTACTAAACCTGCGAACCCATGGTTGGATCCCCTTAGTAATATAAAAAAAATCCAGATTTGTTTGAGTTGAAAAAGTTAAGTAATGAAGATATATATCTTTGCTGAATGCCAAAGGATGAAAGTTACCTTCTATGTCTCTGAGCACTTAATTTTTGCCCATATATGAAACTACTCCTAAAATACTCCAAATAGTTTTAATTTTTTTTTATAGAATTTTAATTTTTTTATCTAATTTATTTTGCATTTATTTGCACTCAGGCATACTTAGAAATATCTTAAATCATAAAAAATCACTAAAAGTATTTTATCTTGCATTCATTGCATTTTTAGACTTTAATTGCATTATTAAAATACATAAAAATCATAAAAAATGCATTAGTTGCTTTGTGTTGTTTTTACATCTTTAGGTATATTTATTTAGCTAATTGATTAATTAGTAAAGCACTAGGTAAAATAGATAGATAGTTCGATTTTACAATTTAGTTTTAGTTTTGGTGATTAAATGAAAGTGTTTTAATTTAGAAATTAGAAGAAAGAAAGAAAGGGGCTGCTATGTGCCTCAATTAAGCAGCTGGGCCGATTTTTCCAGGTTGATTCTTAAGTGACCAGATACATATCTCAATCATGTATCTCCTTTCTGATTCGTAATGAAATTTTGGATGTACTTCTAGTTCATGTGCTTCAATTGTTATCTGTTGAAATTTAGTTTTAGCATAAGTGCAATGTTATAACTTTGATTGAAGTGTTTGATTTAACTGATACCTGGAACATGCTGTGGATCTAAGTGATAATGACAAAAACAAGAATGGAAACCGATGTTGGTCTCGTGTGAGCAACTGTGAGCATCAAGTGTTGTTAGTTTGAGGTGTAGTTAATGTTATGTGCAAAAATCTCGAAGTTTGGTTGCGTCTCGTGTGAGCAATCTGTGAGCATTAAGTGTTGTTAGTTTGAGGTGTAGTTAATGTTATGTGCAAAAATTTCGAAGTTTGGTTGTTAGATCTCGATTTTATGTCTTGAACGTTAGAAGTAATATGCCAGAGTTCTGAGCCTTGAATAGTCCGGTGTTCCTTTTCTGCTAAATTGAGATTCTATTTGAGGAGTGAAAAATCAACGTGCTTGGAGCAGCTTCTCACCAGTTTTCAGCCACGAAATCTCCCTAAAAGCAGCTAAAAAAAGTCACTAAAATCACACCACACCGTCCCAAAATAATGCTGAAAACGTCACCCAAAACCACCAATTTCCAGCAGCAAAAACTCAGCAGCAGTAGCTGCTCGAGGAGCACGATAGTTATCCCTTTTTACAGCTTTAATCCTCCACCTTAAACCCATACAAACCAGCTGTAAACTCACCTTAAAACAGCCCCACAAAACACCCCAAACCAACCCCAAAATAGTCCTGAAACTCACCAAAACTCGGCTTGAAAAACAGCCCCCAACCCAGCAAAAATCAGCCATGAAACACCATCTCTTCGCTGTTATTTTGTCTTTGTTCATTGTCTTAATTCATTTATCTGTTTTCTTGAAGATACGTACTTCCTTTATGAGCTTCATTGAAATCTTTTGGATAACTTCATATTAAACTTTTGCTTCTTTGAGTTTGGTCGTGTGCTTGATACAATTGTTAGAGTGATGTATTGGCTTGTTTCTATAGTATGGCAGTAAGTTTGTTTAGCTAATTGGATTTTAGGAGCTGCTTGGATTGGTTTGGGGTTGATAAGATTTAAGAAGAATTGGGCTTGAATGCAACGTTGGGCCTACTTGATTAATTATATAAGTAGAGATAGAGTAATTGTTAGTGAGTGATGTCGACTGCAGTATATCCAACGTTTATTACGTAAATGAAAGAAAGGACTGCGGCATATCCAAATTAATTCAAGACTCATCGTGAATAAAAAAGGGGGATGAAATAGACATAAAAATAAATATCTCGAATTTATAAGATATAGTGTTCATAAACACGTTAGTTGCTTTTAGGCACGCTTCAACAATAATTTAATAATCGTGGTTGTGGATACGGTTCCCGTGGCATAACTGTGATGCGTAAGTCCAAATTCAAGTGCGCATATATGCGACTTGACCAACCGACTTCAAATTAATAATAATAATGAACATGTTATAAATCATGTGTACATCTCACGTGACGTGATTTGCAATGTGTACTACAAGTGTGCTACATTGTGATTTGCTTTATATAAATTTCATAATTGTTTAAATTATATAATTAAAAGCGTTAAAGGTAAAAATCACATAGGTTCTAAAACATGTAATAATCAGATACTAAGCCGAGTGTAATTGTAAAGCGACCGTGCTAAACCAGGGAATCCGGGAATGCCTCACACCTTTTCCCGAGTTAACATAATTACCTGGTCTTCTGTGTTTCACAGTCTTAAACAGAGTTAATTTTCCTTGAATTGAGATTTAAATAAATGGTGACTTGGAATACCGTAATAAACAATTCCAAGTGGTGACTCTAAAAGTTAAATAAATAATCTCATTTCAATAATGTCACTTAAAGTGGAAAAAGTAAAAAACTCCCTTTCCCCGTAAAAAGGAGGGGTGACGTCTTTGTCCCATTTCAATGTTGCAGGTGTGACAACCTACCTGCATTTTGAAAATACGTTGTTTAAATAAAGAATATGCAGTGTAATCACTACAGGATGACATGATACAAAATCATAATGATACATAAGGTTATCTAATAATGAAATCGAAGTTACCTGGAGTGTTGGAATTTCATGTGGAATTTATACTAATGGATTGCAGCAATACAATTGCTCTTCTGAATATTTTTACTGGTTACAGAAGCTCTGCCTTGTTGAATTCCTTCAGGTTTATTTAATTTATTCGGCCAATTATGTCATTTCAACAATTGAAGTTATCTATAGTATTGAAGTTGCTCAGTTAACTAGATCGTGGGATCAAGTAGTCTTTTGATTTTTGAACTTGATCGAAGTAGTAGCAAATGATATGGCTGTTCATTCGTTCTATCATTGGCTATATATTACGGAGCAACTTAAGGTATGTTGCTTTACAGGGTTGTGAAGCAGGATGGTAAGATAATTTCATGGTCTTAACTGGACCGAGGCCCATACTTGAAATTAAACGAGTTCGTAGAATCCAGAGAATTTGGGGGAAAAAAGCTAGGTGATCTTCTTCTCCAAATTTGGTGACTCCTTTTGCTCCGGTGCCTCAACTGCATAAAGCAGAGAATCTCTGTAGAATTGATGAATTGGTGACGATGATGAAGGAACCAAACCAGAGAAGAGACAAAGATAATAGCGGTAGTGGTAGTAGTAATGTGAGATGCCCGCACTGTGCGGGTCCTCTTTCTAGGGAGATGGTAAAAACAACCCTTTCTCTATCCTTTTTCGTTTAGTTCTTTATTATTATATTATATTATATTATATTATATTATATGTATATATGTATGAGAGTGTTTCTCTCATTCCATTTTTGCAGGAGACAAGCCACTGGACGGTTCCCCCTCTAATTCGTGATAGCTTTTCTATGGTTTGGTTTCAGATTTTCAGTTAATTATTATGTTGATACTACTTTTTTACCCATGAGTAGACAAGTCAAATTGCACATGCATATTGATTGTGTTAGTAGCAGTCAGGGCGGCTCAAGCTTATGCAGAACCTAAAGCCAAAGTTTAATATGATGCCTAAATTTTTAAAAGAAAGTCAATAAAATATGCTTTTATTTGAAGTATATTCTTCTAATTCTTTGAGATACAAAGTTGTTATAATCCTTTTTATAATCGATTTTCTCTTATAATTCCTTTTCAATTGTTAATATAGCCAACTCCTTTAATCTTTATTGAGATATTGTTGATCTTAGATAAGATTTTATAGAGCACTAGAAGTATGGAACTATTGGAAGCTTGAAAGTATTGTTGAACACTTGAACTAATGAAATCTTGGAGAAAGAAGGCGAGTAAAAATAGCAAAGAGAAAGATAGAAAATATGTAGGGATTTTTGAAACACGAAGAGATTGGAAAAAGAAAGATTGACTTGGACAAATTAAGGAAGATAGAGTAAAGTTTATAATGGAGTAAAAAGTGGAAAATTGAAACGTTGGCAAAATTAGTCATCTACCCATTTTTAAGTAAGTCAAATTATCACTTATACATAAATTAGAATAATACTAAAAGTGAGGCCTTCCCCAAAAAATAACTTAGTTTCAAATGCGTGAGATTCTGACCTAGAAAAAAAAAAGGTATGGACAGTTAGAGAGCTCTTGAAACAATAGTGCTAGCAATTTGAATGAAAATCTTGAAAACAAAATAAAAGATAGAAGTATTGTGTTTCGGAGGATTCACTTTTATTATTGTTTTAATTTACATATATGGGTATTGAGTCAGGTGATGTGAGGTCGGATTGGGTCATTTTTATTTTAATTGAATTATTATTTATTAGACTGAAAAAAATATGGAATAAGAAAATACTATCGGAAAGTTGTGTTTTCCGGTCACTATGATTTTTGTGTTAGTTAGTAAAAGTTTTATGATTTTTGTGTGCAAAAAACATAGTTATATGACCATTTGTGAAATTTACCCCTGAAATATTGGTATTTAAGTTGAATTGTTAAATAAATTTTAATTCTTTAATGTTGCAACATATGAGAGTTACGTAGAATAGTAGTAGTACCTGTACTTTTAGAAGTGTGTTAAATGTAAATCTGAAATCCCCGTTTAAAAATTTTATGAAATCGCCAATAGAAAATGTATTGCATAAATTGCCTGTTTTGTCTCTGAATTTGCTTGTCCTAATTCATCGCTGTTTCCCCGCTACTTAACTACTTACTTAATGGTTCAGATTGGTTCTGCGGTTGGTGGGACTACAAGTGCATTCTATGGGTTCAACCATGGTATAAACCTGTGTTTTGACCATCCTTACTTTCTGTATTTGGTTAACATTTGCGATTCTTCTTGTTAACCGGTTTTCCGTGTCACTTAACATACTTTTTTTCCTGAGGTTAAATACTTTATGTTGATTATAATTTTCTCTATATGAAGCAAATGGATTCTGGGGATTCATATAGCTGTTTCTGTCTCTCGATTAGCTTGGTACGAAGACTTAGTTGTTGTTGTTGTTGTATGCTCTGCTTCATGTGACAACAAACCATGCTGTAACATGAGATAACGCCACCCATCTGGGTGTTGGTCCGGCATACTATCATTCGTTTTGAATTTGAATTCTTTGTGGAAATAAATGAGTAAAAGATACTGATATGTTCATCTGAAAGGGCTAACTTTTGTCTAAGTACTATACTCTGTGTTATATGCATCTGGAATCCACAGTGAGGTGACATTGACAATGTTGCTTGTATGACGATCATGTTAATCTTAACCGACACATCCTGTTTATATCTCATTCTTCTACTTGCAGTGATGCCGATCGTTAGAAGGTGGATTAAAGGACCTATGTGGTTGCATTTCCTTGTTGGTGTAAGTTATTCTTTTTTCCTACTTCCTTATGCTGTAATATGTGAATGTTTAAGGAGAACCAGAAGAAACTTCTAATAATGTCTCCGAAAGCTTATAGATGCTAGCATTCAGTGCTCCGGCAAAATTTTAAAGCACTAGACTTTAATCTAGGAGAGATAATGTGCCAATTTTCTGAATTCTATCATCAACACAACCTAAAGTCATAAGTGTTTTACACAATAGTAAAGCATATTTACGTACATGACAAGTATAGAACATGTAAAGTAAAAATATAATAGATTTACTCCCTTATCTAACAAAAAGGAATTGATTCACTCGTTCCTATTCTTTAGCTGTCTGTCTCTCTCACTTTTCTATTGGTGGTTCACCTGCTATATTCTTACTTTTTCTTTTTATTTATGCAGGCCCCTCCTGTGATAGTTTTCTCATCTGCATGTGCAGGGCTAGCAGGTTTGAACTTGCTTTTTCAAACCTTTAAGATTGTCTATTCTATTACAGATTTTTAAAGCCTTCTGTGAAATAGCCTATCCACTTTAGCACGTTCATTATATTTTAATAATTAGAAGGGAGTACTTAGTAGCATTGATGGAGGACAACTTTAGGGCTTTCGTTGCCTTCGGATCGACATAAATTGAGAGCAAGTTATATTGTTCATCCTGAGTACATCAAGCTAAGAACATGAAGAAAATTATAGGCTTTAGTGTTGGCAGATTGGTAAGATGGTGAATTCTCTTATGTAAAATTGAAAGCACCAATAAAGCAGAAAAGCTTTTGTTACAATGACTAAATATTCCATTAATCATATCAGTGTTGTCAAAGGCGCGCTTAAAGCGCGTTTAAGCCCTGACGCGAGGCTCAGAACATGTTGAGTGCTTCACCTTGCTTACAGGGCGCTTCATTGTTTTCATCAAGCCTCTTAAGGCATACTTTTCCTTGCGAATGAGCGTAATCTCGAAGAGGCGACATTAAACTATTGATATTCACTTTATCGTAAATTTTTTCATTTTTTTTCTCCATATATTTAGTATTCATACTTATAGATATTAGTGTTGGACTACACATACATAGTTGTAGTTTTTCTCCATTTGCGCCTTTCTTCGTTAAAGCCCACAGTATTTGCACTTAAAGCTCCATCAAATCTTAGAGTTTTTCTGCGCTTTTCATCCTTGATAACACTGAATCAGATGAACCTAATTTGAACATATTAGTAAGCTTTGCGCTTTCTTACTGAGTGGGGATGTTGTGCAAAACGGTGGGCCCCGAAAGGGTTACAAGTCATGGAGCTTAGAATGGTCTAAACAACATAACATTTTTCAGCTCTATTTCACCATAAGAAGGTTTCAGGGAAAGCAAGTATGCGCATCTGAGGTTTTCCTTGAGGTTGCTACTAGTCCTTAAGGTACATAGTATCGTAGACTAGTCTCTTAGCTTGGCATATTCTCAATTTTGTGGCTTAAAAGTGTTAAAGTAAGATCTTGATTAAAAAAAGTTTAAAAGGTAAGATATTTAGAGAGAAAATATCTCTAGAAGCTGTTCATAGAACCATAAAGCACAAACTTTTTAGTAAATTTCCTAGTACGATTGAAAACTGAAAATGTGATGATTTTTTTTTTTTGGGATAAGTAATTGCAAATACCAGCACTCCTGCTGTTAGGATTACAGCTAGGTGAGACTGACCACTTTACAACTGTAAGGAGTCATTCATGTTTAGGACATCTTCTAACGTATTGACTGGACTTGGTTTACTCCAAAATTACAAAATTTTATGGCATGTTGTATTTGACATGAGTTAAATCATCCATTCCATTGTGATTTGTTTTGGTCCATACTGTCCACAGAATGCATAATGTAACTGTTCTCCAAGCTAGTTTCTGCTCCTTCTTTGTCCTCTGGTTCTGCCAGCTACAAAGCGCTTTCTCAGGCTCCCCAGCTCAGTCCATTGCACCCCAAACAAATCTAAGAATAGACTCCAAAGCTTTCATGTCATTCAACAGTGCAGAAATTGTATAGCGTAAAATTGGTTCATAATGAACGGTCAAATAATAGCATGACACGTGGTACCGAAGACAGGCAAAAGGTAGATCACGTAACCCTCAGTATCGTGAGCAATGGATGCAGCTGATATCGGGTGTATCCCGAAGGGAGTATGGTCAATTGGAGCAGATTGAATGTTTACCATCGGATGTCATTCAATGAAGAATAGTCTCTAAACATTAAATGGGCAATCGTTGCGGAGAATATTTGCATTCATGACCTGCCGTTACATATTCACTAATGACTCCTTTATTATCATTTAAGTGGGACTTGATCCTTGGATCTTGTTTCCCTAGACATAGCTATAAGTAGCAGGTGCAACAGCTATTGTAAGACACAAAATTCTTGGCAAAACTTATTTTGTATTCAATTTTTGCTCTCAATTAAACAATCTTATTTACTTTATATTATTCTCATTTCTGTCCTCGAAAACGCTGTTCTCGGAGCCAGGTTTGTCATCTTCCTCAATTCTAATCGCTAAGTCTTACTTCTAATCTTATTTATTACCTTTTTTGGATCAAATCAGTCTGCTTGTCTATAACCCACGTAACAAATTCAACTGTACCGTTTCACGGGTAAACAAAAATAGATTGTTCATTGATTCCACTGAAGATTCACATAAATAGCAGCGATCAGCCTGAAACCTCTTATTTGTACCTATAAAAAAAGGAACTCCTCTTTGTAGATTATCTTGTACTAGACACTCATTCACAGTGCTATCCATCTAAGGCATGCGATTGTGCTACTTTGTAGGGGCCTGTGTTTTCCATATCATTTTCCGGGGCCCATATTTATTCTTTTGTGTTATTCAGCCTCAACAGCAACCTGCCTGAACTGTAGAAGCCGTAGAATCTGCTAAACCTTCTTGAATTACAACATTCTCCAGCTTATCAAACAAAGAGTTAACTCTATCAATTTTCTAATCAAAATAGTTCCTTCTGAATTGTATATTCCACCACCTTCACATTTGCATTCATCTACATAGTATTTTTTTATTCTGCACAATGTTGAATAAATTCTGGAAACATCTCCATTAGCGAATGAGTATCCAACCATTTATCTAACCAGAATCTAATCTATTTCCCGATGCGCAATTTAACTCTCGCATTAGTCTGAGTTCATCCCACAGACTCTTTAAGTATTTCCAGACAGCTACACCATTCCAATATTTCACAGGTTTAGTGCACCATTGGTTCAATCTTCCATACTTGGGACCATTGATGAAATGGTATTATTTAATGAAATATCTGGATGTGGAAGTGTTCCTCTGGTTTTATGAAGCAAAAACACCTTTTAAAAAAGATTTCAAAAGACAGTTTTAGTCACCAAAAAATTGTAAATCACCTGAAAAATGAATGAGTGGGCCAAGTCAGCACTTCTCTCGACGGATTACGTACCAGACAAGCCATAATCAACCCGTGATTGCTTGTTCTTACACAAATTATGATGAAATAAGGTGGTGCCTACTGATAGCTTAAATTTTTAGTACTCTAGATGAGCACATGAGCCTGATAATCTAGCAAGGTCACAGATCTTGGCGCTTTTTCAAGCTTTTTGTCAGACTAAGACTATCATTACTCCTTTCCAAAGGCATACTAATTTTCTCTGACTATTATTCTCAAATAACAAAATTCTATAATTTGCGTCAATCATTTCTCCTTTTCTTCTCAGTTTCTAATTTCATAAATTATATCTCCAAAAGTTGCAGAAATTAATTTCCGGTATTAGATCAATGATTTATAAGCTTAATACTTGTGAACCAAATTGTTGAGTCACTTGTTAGAGGTTACTGCCTTACTGGTATTCTTTGAACAGTTTGAGACTTGTGCATTTTTTGAGACAAAGATAATATAAAATGAAGAATTTAATTGTTTCCGTCAATTTAAAGCTAACTCCTCCTTTTGATGTATGTTTGCATTGTTTACTTCTAAAATTACATGTATTGTATAAGCAAGCAATGTTCATTTCCTCCCTTGTTAGGGAAGATGGAAAACATATAAATAGTATAGATGAAGGAAAATGGTAGTTAGATGAACATAGAGATCACACTGTATTTTGTTTACAGTAGGTTTTTCATCTCAATACCTATCTCATGACACCTATATGGTGGAAGCTTTGCTTTTTCTGGGCTTGACTACATATGGGAGTTGGAAGACCAAATTGAATAAATATGCCTTTACTTGTCCTTATATTTATAGTATTTATTTTTTGGATTTGAGTTGTTCTGAGAAGGTTGAAGAGGATATGGCAAGCAGGAGCAGAAATGATCCTTTTTTCTTCCTCTGCTCCCATAACTACTTTGAATTATGGCAATCCTCAGCTAGATCTGTCTCATGGAATCCTTTGCCGATTTGAACCTTATTCATATCATATTGGTTGGACTAGGATGAGATGATAATGGATATTTGAATTTTGACGAAGAAGACCTTGGATTCCACTTTCATTTTCTGTCTGCTTGTACTTCTTTGTGTTGGTTTCTTTGATAGGAGGGAGATCCAAGAGGTTCCCTCCGTTGGAACAAAAACTCGTTTTTGTTACCTATTATTTTATCCAGACTGAGTTTGGAAACCTTGTCTCTATTCCCTTATTTTGTTCCATTTGACATGCTTTTCCATGGTTGAAACCTTACAGGTGGTACTGTTCCAGCATTTGCTCAGCTAGCATCTTCGTCTTACTATGCTGCGATTTCATCTTCCTCGTTACCACCTACTGCTTCACAAGATGAAAAGATGAGAAAATCTAGAACTTCTTCAACTCTGTAGCCTAAACGCTAAGAGGAGATGTTTTTACTATCAGATCCTGTGCATTCTGCAGATCATCTTAGCTGGCTGTAGTCCTTCCGCTCCTGTTTGTTTTACTAGATTTTGGCTGCATTTAAGATTTCTGCTTTGTTGTGGTGATATTTTTTTCCTTTTGAGAGAATGTGCAACTTGTCCATGTAATGAGTTGTTAATTTTGTAAATTCCAACCTTAATTTTACAGTGGAAGTAGCAAATTTGCTCTTTAAACGAATGTGTCCAGCTCCATTGAACTTCAGTTGTGAGTCTGATTAATTTCAGGAGAGGACTTTTTTTTTTTTGTCGTTAATTTCGCGGCCTGCCTGCGACTTTCTTAGGTGAAAATTACAAAATTTTATGAATTATTGACAATGCATTCCATTTTTTCCTATTATGACGTCTGTGCTATTACTACAGTTTGCTTGCTTCTACTAATGTTGGTAGGATACTGCTGTGCCTGTGCTATTACTACAGTTTGGTTGCTTCTACTATTGTTGGGAGGATACTAGGATGCAAAAAGGAGCAACAACCTTTCTCAAATAACTTGCTCTTTTTATATTCAATTTATCTTATTATATTTACTTTTGTCGAGCGTGAAGAGATGCCTGTTGAAATGCAGTTGGAATGAAAAGTATGAAGGTAAATTCCTCCCCTCAATCAATGGATTGGAAGAGAAGTTGTTGATAGCAAAATGAAAAAGAGTCACGTAGTAAGATTGATTGTTATGGAGTAGATGGAACTTAAGCTAAAGCTTAAATGGTAAAAATTGCACGGGGCGCCCTAAATAGGGCATCCCTCTTTAACCTGTACCCGCTTTGTTTTTATGTTTGCATCAGTACTCGTTTTTTGGTTAAAAGTCTTTCGAAAAGATAATTTTACCCTTTTACAAGCAGTCAAGCCTACTTTTTCTTCAAGTAAACATTATTCCTCTACTTCCATTCTTATACTTTGCTTTTACGATCTTTCTCTCTCTCTCTCCCGCTTTTACGATCTTTCTCTCTCCTGTTTTTCGCTTTTATGATCGTCATTGTTTTTTGATGTTTATCGCTTCAACTGTTTGTTCGCCAACAATATTACGTATAATCACAGGTACATTACAGTACCTTTACGTTTTGGGTATTGTTTTTTTTTGTTGTGATAGTCATGTTCTATAGGGTTTGTGTTTTTTTTTTTTTGATATTCATGTTCAATAGGTTGTTAGGGGTTAGTTCTATAGTAATTTTTTGTCATGTATACCTTAATTTTATGGAGCTGATGTTTTTTTTTGTTTTTTTGTGTTTAATTATTGGTGTTAAATTTGTGCTTTGCTGAGTTTTTTTGTTTTGTAACTGGTTAACTTCAGCGTTTTAGCAGTTGATGTTTTTGTTTTGTAGCTGATGTTTGGGGGTTTACGTTTTTGTTTTGTTTTGTTTAATATGCTGAAGTTTTTGAACGTGTGTGTCTGTTTTAAATGAACATTTCTATAAATTCTTTAGCTAGGGAACTGAAGTTTTGTTTGTGTTTTTTGTTATATTTTTATGAAAGTGGGAGCTGGAGTTTTTGTGTTTTGTACTTCAGCCTGTTTTTGTTTTGTAGTTGAAGTTTGTGCTTTGTTTTGCTGAAACTTCAGCATATAGAGAGCTGAAGTTTTGTGTTTTGTACTTCAGCCTGTTTTTGTTTTGGAGCTGAAGTTTTTGTGCTTTGTTTTGCTGAAACTTCTGCATATAGGGAGCTGGAGTTTTTGTTTTGTTTTTGGTGACCCTTCAGCATATAGGTAATATGCTGAAGTTTTTGAACGTGTGTGTCTGTTTTAAATGAACATTTCTATAAATTCTTTAGCTAGGGAGCTGAAGTTTTATTTGTGTTTTTTGTTATATTTTTATGAAAGTGGGAGCTGAAGTTTTTGTGTTTTGTACTTGAGCCTGTTTTTGTTTTGGACCTGAAGTTTGTGCTTTGTTTTGCTGAAACTTCAGCATATAGANAGTTTTGTGTTTTGTTTTTGGTGACCCTTCAACATATTGGGAGCTGAAGCTTTTTGTTTTATATTTGCTGATTTTGTCTTCTTTGAGATGATGTTTTTAACTGATATTTTTTACTTTCTTTCAACAGATGGCTTCTTCAAATCCTCCGGTAGCTAAAGCATCTAAAAATCGTACACAATCAAAAGCTCCTTTAGTCCGTATTGTTCCTCCTACAAGAGCAGGGGAAAGGTAT
>MDKJ01050511.1:0-13025 GCA_005239525.1 Nicotiana knightiana | reverse complement strand
TGAGTACATGAAAGCAATAATCACAGATAGAGACAGCAATAATCGACCATTTCGGTCTAAGCACCCGGCGTGAAGCCTTAACATTTTTACTTAGCATGATTTCTATTTCGTTCAAGGTAATTACCACCTTCACAGTACAATATCAACCTGGGATAACCAGTAGACATTGCCATGGGATGAGCCAGGCTACAAATATTCGGTAAACGCCCGCATTCCCGTCACTTGGCAAGTGCGTCACCTTAATTAATAGTAAATATCAAATAGTTTGGGGTTTCGAACCCTCAGTTCCAAGTTTGGAAGCGTTACTTACCTCAAAACCGGCTAACACACTACTCTACAATGCCCTTGCCTCTAAATTTGGCCTCCGAGTGCTCCAAATTTACCAAGTTCAGATTTTTATCATCAATATATGCTTAAGGAACGATTTCCAATTGAAAATATCAAAATTCACCCAAAAACCCGAAATTGGTCAAAATTCGACCCCCGGGCCCGTCCTGAACTCATAAATTTTTACAGAAAAGTGTTCTTCATCCTCCCATGATTCCGTACATATAAGAACACCAAAATCGGAGTCCGTTTGACCCCTCAAATCGACTCTTAAAGGTCTCTTATTCTCAAGCCCCAAAATCCCATTTTTCTACTATTTTTCCACAAATTTACACTGTTTTTATGTTCTATAATCGTCCATAATCGAGTTTTAATAATCAAAATACTTACCTCTATGAAGAACACGAATTTCCCTCTTCAAAATTCGTCCCCAAAGCTTTTTCCCGTACAAGAATAGTGTAAAATAAGGGTTAAGTCGCGGAAGGGTTTAATTAATTATGCCCAGTTATTACCCTTCGCGAACGCGGCCACACGTACGCGTTCGCATAGTGTCATTATGCCTAGTTATTACCCAGTTTACTAGCCTATGTTGATTTCTATTACTCCATGGGGTGTAACTTAGCCTTCTGCTAATTACGTTGGAGTCGCCAACCCATTTTCTCGAAATGAGGAGATGACTTTATGGCTTATACTCTTTTATAGTCTCAAGGCATATTAGCTCTTGTCTTTTTCTTTACTTGACTATAGACTATGTCATCCTGTCATATTATGATTTACCGTTGCCACCGTTTTATCACATCTTGTAATGCTTCATTTACTCTCTTCTTATTCTCCTGCTAATATCTATGTTTATTACCTTATTCCAAACTCTTCAACAAAACATTCTTTCACTTTTATCTCCCCTTGTTTCATCTCACTAGCTCTTCAGGTCGCCTATTATTCTCTTTTTACTACAGGCGGGAGTCATACTAAGGTAAATATTTATCTCTTCTAGGATTCCACTACATATCTTTTGATATTTTTAACGTTCTAGTATTCATATCTGACTGTACTACTCTAGAGTGCACCATCTGGTATGCACGATCTAATAGGGACTCCAACAGGGCCACGTCGTCAAGAATTATCTCTCCTCTAATGCCCTTACCTGCTTCTGTATTAGCTCTCTGGCTAGCTGTAATTTTTCAAATTGCAAGTATCTCTATAATTGGCAAACATAAGTCTTGGCTCGAACTCTTATGACTCAGCTCTATAGCACGATGTGGATTTGAAAGAAGGGTAACATACTCCTAAATGCCTTATAGCTTATTGTTTATATAATATGGTACACAACACATCTATAAACAAGGCTCTACTAGACGCGACTTGTAGACTCTCTAGGACAGAACTACTCTGATACCAAGTTTGTCACACCCCAAAACTGAAGAGGCTTGACCGATACCCGGTTCCATACTCGACCGAGCTTACCACTCTGTAACTGTAAACTCTGGAGGGGTAACCCTCAACTTAGGCCGGTGAGGCCATATTCTGAATCATCTGAAAATAACGTCTCCCTCATATGAGGGGTAAAAATACCTAAAAGCTGATATATATAATTGTGCAGGCTAATTAAGCCGCCATGAAATCTTTTGCTATACAAAATATACAGGACTCGTCTACAAGCCTCTAGAGATAACTGAACTATACCATGGTCGGGGATAGGGCCTCGACCTACCCATCAAACTTGTATATATAAAAGAGACTCCAAGGTCTAGTCTTGGTAACTCCGATGAAGTGGAGCTTACCAACCAATTTGATATTTGGATCGGTCTGCTGGGAGGGTATGCCCAACTGTCAATCAAGACCTGCAGACATGAAATGCAGCATCCCCGACAAAAAGGGACGTTAGTGCGAAATAATGTACCGAGTATGTAAGGCAACAAAATAACTGAAAATTGAAACTGAACTGATAACATAATAACTGAAAGTTGAAACTGAACTGATAACATAATAACTAAAAGTAACTGGGAGTCAAAGATAATATGATGATATGCTTACCTGTTGATACTAACTCAACTCTCTCAATATAGTAAGTAAAATAGCTTTCCAGCCTTATAAGGCTCGGAATGTGTTACTACTCTGTCGTAGTAGGGTCGCTCATAGGCGCTCGGCCATACTAGAATATGTATTTCGGTCATTCTGGGATTGCTCCTAGGCGCTCGCCCATAGTAGGCTTGATATATAACTTACCATCTTATCAGAGGTTGACCAATAGGGGACTGCCCATCGATTATAGCTCGATGGTGGTGAAAATACTGTAATACTATATATATATAGACTCTCTGCTCTCTTGGCTGAAAGAGGACAAAACTAAACTGAATATATAGTCCCGATAAGAGAGAATGTTGTAACTTATGAGTCTAGGCCAATGTACATAAATTCAGGAATATGAACTTCTCTTTATGTCTCGTTATCAAACACGTGTAGTTACTGGATCATGCCAAACTAATTAACTAAGTTATAAAGATTAAGATTCTTACATCTAACTAATTAACTAAGAAACTAAAGCAGTAAATTAACAACTAAAGATACTAAGGGTTGGAGATTAAATGTAGGAGGTCTAGAGTTATGATTTTTCCAAATGTTGGAATCCTTCCCGCTATGTTCCCTATAATTTCGCCTATGTATTCTCTACTGATCGTAAGCATTTTAGGTTCCGTAATTCT
This sequence comes from Nicotiana knightiana, assembly GCA_005239525.1. Lineage (NCBI taxonomy): Eukaryota > Viridiplantae > Streptophyta > Magnoliopsida > Solanales > Solanaceae > Nicotiana > Nicotiana knightiana. Next base: position 9,996 of record MDKJ01050511.1, on the reverse strand, counting down.
CTCTCGAGAAACTACAACAATTTACTAGACATATTCTCTTGAACTACGCTACTTGGCTTTATCTAACCGCTCATTATGACCACGTCAAGGTATTATTTTTTATAAACCTACAGTTAAACCCATTGTGTTGATTTCTCACATACGGTGGTTATTGAAAGAAACACATAATAAATAGGCAGATTCAATCGATGCCCATTTAATCAACTAAAATAAGCAAGTAATTGAACAAATAGACAATTCAAAGATTAAATTATATTAAAACATAAAAAGAATTCATCCTCCAAGAGGTTCCATCAAAACCCTAGATAAAAAATTATCTAATCATAATAGTATTCATAACTATAATGCTAGAATTCATAACCAATAATAGACATAAGAAGAAGGAAGTGAAAAACTCGTAGAAGAATTCCCTGTTTTGCTCCTATTGTGTCTCTGCCTCCTTAGGTCCAAAGTATGTCAAAAGTCCTCAAAATACCATTTTCCATGTATATATACCAAGTAGGGTTGGGCCCAAACAATTATACCTTCTCCTACGCAAAAAAGTACATTTTTCCCGGACAGGACGTGCGCGGCCGCGCATTGACCGCGCGCTTTAGCCAATATTCTGCCCCATTTGCGCAGTCAGTGCATGACCACGCACTTGACGCGCACTTTTCACTCTGTTATGTTTGGAATTTGGAAAAACATAAAACATGAAAATTGTATCCCTATTAGATTTCCAATAATATATTGTGGAGACTAAATGAAGTTCTGAGAGAAAAGTTATGTGCATTTTACTAGATAGTGTGCAATATGCCTACTCGATTCTTCGTTCGTTCTTAACTATTATACGTTGATCCCCGAACACTATCCCGGATTAATTTATTGGGATTTTACTCAGACTTCAAAGCTCCAAGTCACTTGAATTCATTACATAACATCTACATAGCTCAAAATCACACCTACAAGGCATAAAACACACAATTAGTTCAAAACACTAGCGACTAAAACTCAAACTCAATTAAAATGCAGTAAATTAGAGTGTAATAAGCGACTAAAATACGTAATTATAGCCTATAATCAATACCCACACTGAAACCATTTCTCTTCCTCGAGTAATCAAACTACACTTTATATAGACACAATATTTTTAAACAATTCTCCTAACTCATCACACCAAGAATACTTAAAATAGACTAAGCACAAAAGTGTAACATCTTCACCTCAAGATTTGACTTACAAGTATCATGCATTATTCACAACTCACCCACTTACTTTAACATAGAGGTTACTGACATTACGTTTCCTTCATGAATCAAGTGTCCTCACACAACAAAAGAGAGTAGTTCCACACAATAAAATTTAAGAACACTTAGGAACTCAAGGTAAAAAGAATTTACCCACTCTCAGAAATAAAATTCATATGCCACAAAAGATGCACCATAGGCTTGCCCGTAGTGTACTACTCTACTAATCGAACTCGTTCAGTCTAGGATCAAGTAGGACTTTATTCGGTTATAATGTAGGCTGCGGGACGGGTAAGATACATTTAGATATAAGAGTGACTACACCTCCCTAAGCACTTTAATACATATAATTTAACATTCAAACCTCATGCTTATGTCAAACCTAACTCCACCTTCACATCAATGTATATTACCCCATACTTCTTTAAGCACAATTACATCAAGAGTCACCATTTATCAAGAAATTTTTTTTTCACAGCAATACAACTATTTTTTTCCTTTTTCTTTATTTTTTAAATTCAAGTGGCTCTTACTTTTTCAAGACAATGCACCTTTATCCTTATTTCATTAGTTCCACTCAAAATCCAAACCAACCACCCCACACTTTAACTTTTACACAGTTCATAATAATTCAAGTGTTCATGAGAGGTTAGAAGGTTCAAATAGATGGTTAATTCAAACAAATGGGTAAGGCTTGTAATCTGGTTGCCAAAGAAACATGATTACATGCTTAAAAGGGTTAACTACGATACGTAATAATTAGGCGGTTAAAATATATATGGCTCAACAAAGAAACACCTATATCACTTCCAAGACTGAACAAAACTACTATTTCGCTTTGCAAACACACGGGGAAAGTTCTAGACATGCAATGCACAGAATAACACACAAATCTCACACACACATAGCACATAACTCACTCAGGATTGGATTCATCAAGACACTCTATTCAAAGCAGTTAAGCAAAGTTAAGATTATACGATTTAAGGTATTTCTACAAGAGCCAAAAACTGAGCCTAAGCGTCACATCCAAAGTACTCACTATTCTCAAGGCATAAAAAAGTCAAGAGATATTTCTTCAATTCAAAATACAACACAATGTCTCCTATTCCTGAAGAAAATAAAACTAGCTACACCCGGTTCAAACAAAACCCTTGGAAAAAAACTACGACATAAAGAAAAATCAAGGGGTAATTGCTACACTACCTAACAAAAGAAAATCTTTTTGTCTTTTTCCTTTCGACTTAAATCCTTCAAGAAAATTATCTAATAGATCTTTCGTCAAGAAAAGTCCCATCTTTTCTATTTTTGTAAAAAAAGAATTATTCAATTAAACTAACACAATTAAAATAGCATGGAGATTCACCTAAAAGATCTCCTCACCCCATTCTCAAAATTTTGCAGTATCCCCAATGCACACCCATAAATACAAGAGGGTAAAAGAAACTCCCTGGTAGGCCAAATACCGAAGCACTAGCAGCTCATGGGTTACTCAGACTTCTCCCAGGCTTGATCCTTCGTGTGGGTACCTCACACTTAGTTCTAACTATCTGGTTTGCTGTTGCATCCTTCCAATGGCTTTGCTTTCCATGCTCCTAAAAAAATCAAAAATTGACACAACAAGAATAATACAAAAATAAAAATATAAATAATAATAATAAAAAAAAAGAAAGTAAAGCTGGGTTGCCTCCCAACAAACACTTGATTTGACGTCGCGGCATGACATGAACTATTTTTTTCCTCCACCTCGATCTTATGAATTGAACCCCAAGTTTTGATTAAAGCTTATGATTATGCTCCTGGGGTGGTAGAACGAATCTAACTGGCCCAAGGAAACAATGTAGTATTCTGCATTTCTTGGACTTTAGATAAGGTGTGTAATTCCGACTTTCTGGCAAGAAGAATTCCAGAATGTAGGCACCTTGTTCCTCATTCCTTGAATCCTCAATTGGCTCAGATGACTCTATTTCTATATCATCATCCAAACACAATGTATAAAAAATACTTGGAGTGTGGGCCAATGCGCTCAACTACATGAACTTTGGGACTATTAACATCCTCAACACTAATGACACTAGAGTCAACTAAGTATGTATCCTCAATATCCTTGGTTGACTCTAGTATCTCTTCAACCACATCGTCATCTTCAACATCTAGTTGGATAGATTGTTGGTGTTCTACTCTGACCTCCTCCATTAGAACCTCAATTTCGTTATCTAAATGATGCTCCTCTTGGATACTATCCACAATATTAGCTTGTTGAACATGAAATGCTTCAACTAGTTGACTCACTTATGCCTCCAGGTTGCGAATAGCAGCATCTTGCCTTTGTATGTGCAGTTGTTTCTTCTTATTTTGTTCCATAAGGCAATTTAACATATCTTTGATCTCCTTCAGGTCAGATTTCCTGGGTTCTTTATTCCTATTTACTTCACCAGAAAAAGTAGAATCGTCATAGCAAGAGATTAGGGGAGGATAAGAAATATACGCACAATCATGAAAGTGACGATCTTGACCACCACATATATCACACACATTCCACACATAAAATTGAGTTGGTGCACATAACTCGATCTCGAGAATATTTTGATAATTTTGCAATGGGTGGTTTCCTCTACATATGCATAAGGAGGATCAAAAGTATAATTACCAACATCAAAACTCTCATAATTCCAAGATGCCATGTCTCACAAGTCAAAAATAAAAATTTAAAAAATAATCAGATACAAGAAAACAAAAATAAAAGTTCAAACTTGCAACCTAGAAATATGTACACCTATAGCTACACCGTTAGTTCCTCGGCAACAACGCCAAAATTTGATCATGTCCAACTATGTCTTATAAAAAGGACTAAGTGGTCGCTGCAAATATAATCTGGTCTAAAAGTCCGGAGTCGAATCCCACAAAAAATTAAGATTTTGCCATAATTGTTCAATATAGCTAAGAATACAAGCTTGAATAAATTACTAAGTTATAAAGATTAAGATTCTTATATCTAACTAATTAACTAAGAAACTAAAGCAATAAATTAATAACTAAAGATACTAAGGGTTGGAGATTAAATTTAGGAGGTCTACAGTTATGATTTCTCAAAATGTTGGAATCTTTCCCGATATGTTCCCTACAATTTCGCCTATTTATTCTCTACTGATCGTGAGCACTTTAGGTGCCGTAATTCTCTCTCGAGCAACTACAATAATTTACTAGACATATTCCCTCGAACTACACTAGTTGGCTTTATCTAACCACTCATTATGACCACGTCAAGACTTTGCTATTTCTGAACCTACCATTAAACCCGTTGTATTGATTTCTCACATACGTTAGGAGTGACGTTGTTCAACAACCACCTAAATATGTATCCTTTCTCAATCAACACATAATAAATAGGCACAGTCAAACGATGTCCATTCAATCAACTGAAATAAGCACGTAGTTGAACAAATAGATAAATTCAAAGGTTAAATTATATTAAAACATAACAAGAATTCATCCTCCAAGAGGTTCCATCAAAAACTAGATAACAAATTAGATAACATAATAGTATTCATAGCTACAATACTAGAATTCATAACCAATAATGGAAATAGGAAGAAGGAAGTGAAAAACTCGTAGAAGAATTTTCCGCCTTGCTCCTATTGCATGTGTCTCTGCCTCCTTAGATCCAAAGTGTGTCAAAAGTCCTCAAAATATCATTTTTTCATGTATATATACCAAGTAGGGTTGGGCCCAAATAATTATACCTTCTCCTATGCGAAAAAGGGACACTTTCTCGGAAAGGACGTGCGCGGCCGCGCATTGACTGCGCACTTTAGCCAGTATTCTGCCCCATTTGCACTGTCAGTGCACGGCCGCGCACTTGACACACACTTTTTCACCCTGATATAATTGGAATTTGGAAAAATACAAAACATAAAAGTTGTAGTCCTTTGAATTAACTTTCCAATTTTATATTGTGGAGCCCAAATGAAGTTTCTAGAGAAAAGTTATGTACATTTTACTAGACAATGCGCAATAGGTCTACTCGATTCTTCGTTCGTTCTTAACTATCATCCGTTGATCTCCAAACACAATACTGACTTGTTCTACCAAAAAGATTCTGGTAAACTTTTAAATTTCTCATGTTTATATGGCATCTATTGCCAACATAAGCAGAAACATGAACTATTGATCTATTGAAAGAATATCTTATCATCATATTTATACATCGGATAAAAACCTTACTATTTCAATGAAGCACGGTCACACTGACAATGTATAATACTATTTACCATTAACCTATATTTTCCTAAATTTAGACTGATATTTCTATTGCTCTTCTATAAACTGAGTTACTGGAGTTTTTTTTCTTCTACTAGCATGTTCCCTACTCTTTGACTTTTGATCATGATAGTATACTATAATGAATTATGCATAGTGATTCTAACTTTTTTTCATTTTGATCACACGTGCTTATACTTTCATCATCTGATTAAGAAATAAAAAAATTTCCATCCAAGTGCATTTATTATTATGTATTGTGCTAAAGTTCTTTAATCTAGAAGATGAAATTAAATGGATTTTACACTTTATCTTGAGTTAATGTTCCTACTTTTTCAGATAAAACCATTAACATTTACTTGGAAAGACATCACTGATTGCTTTTCTCTTGAAGTAGTAAATAGTTTGGGACATTGTTATGGTCTGTTTCTGTCTGCAATTGTCACGCCCCAAAATTGAGGTGTGCGACCGACGCTAACTGAGTAAACTCGATTGAACAAATTTATTAGATTTTATTCTACACAAATTCATCTTTGAATAAAGAGGGGATGTAATCCATTATCACACTCTGACAATATTTCATTAACAACTCCCATTTTATTTCCATTAGCAGCTTCAACCATAATTTCCAAATAATACGAGTTTATAGATATAATAAAAAACATGTTTGCCAAATATCAATATTTCTAATTTAATTCCCAATATCAAACACCACCCACAATCTGTCTACAGAGCCTCTAAATACAACTGAAGAGTAATATGAAAATGCCGGCAACAAGACTCTGGCTATACCTCAAAATACAAAGTATATGATAAACAAAAGATACAGGACCCCGAAATAAGTGGGGCTCACCAAATCAGCCGAAAAGAGTATATCGCAATCACTGATCGATGTTGCCTGTTGTGGAACCACTTGTATCAATTAAAGATACAGCGGCCTCGGCAAAAGGGATGTTAGTGCCGTCGAATAACACTAGTATGTATAGCTAAAAGTCCTCTTTCAAAATAGAATACCAACATAAGAAAAGACAAGCATGTAAACAATAAGTAACAATCAATAATATCCAAAGGCTAAGTTAAAACATAACAATTTTTCAGTATACGAAAATTCATATGGTGAAAATGATACTTGGAATATGAAGACAATATTATTATTGGATAAAAGATCTTTAAAATCGATTCACCACAATTCACAATACTATTGTTCACAATATACACATCATAACCAACTATACGATACCGTCGTGAATTTAGCACGGAGTTCGATCACGACCCGATCGGTTAGGCCGTCTTATTTGAAGACATCAACCACAATAAAAATTTCAATTTCAATCACAATTTCTGTGCAAATATATATATATATATATATATATATATATGGGGCCGTGATCCGACGCCATGCCGCACACATAGTGGTAATTGTGCGAGAAATTATGATTGAAATTGTAATTGTGGTTGATGTCTTTAAATAAGACGACCTAGCCGATCGGGTCGTGATCGGACTTCGTGCTAGATTTACAGTGGTGTGTGTGTGTGTGTATATCTAGCACGAAGTTCGATCACGACCCGATCGGCTAGGTCGTCTTATTTAAAGACATCAACCACAATCACAATTTCAATCATAATTTCTCGCACAATTACCACCATGTGTGCGGCATGGCATCGGATCGCGGCCCGATCGGCTAGGCCGTCTCGCCCGAGATATTACCACAATCACAATTTCAATTTCAATTTCAGCACAATCACCATCACATGTACGACATGATATCTGATCACGGCCTGACCGGCTAGGCCGTCTCGCCCAAGACATTACCATTTTCTATCAATCATCTCACCCCAATTAAGGAGAATAATTTTATCACATCAATCTCATTCCAATTGAAGGGAAAGACATTTCTAATTTGCATACAAAGGAAATATAAATACATATTCCATTTACCTCATAACCTTTCATATTGTATATAACTTTATTGGTACTTTTAACCACTTACAACATCATTATTTTATTAGCTCTTTTGTCCATACATATGATTCTTCTTTCATGACACAATGGCCATATTTCACATTCCGCACTTTTATTTCTTTCCTTTCACGGATCATCATCATAATTATCAACATATAGAATATTCATGAAAATCACAACTTTAAGTTCATTAGAAATGAAAACTTTAAACACAATAGATTTCTTTCCAATAAATTGAGTAAAATGATTGGCATCGAAGCACAAGTTAAAATCATAGACAAGTAAATCACTGTTTAATTCTTGAAATACTTTCCCCCAAAGAGAGCAACACACAATTTCAACCCATAAATATGTAAGAGCTCAAAACACGTTGGGAAGACTTACAAGACATATCATTAGTTAACAAAACCACATTTGGGCATGACTTGAGTACATAAGTTTTTAGGCAAATCCACTTTCGAAGTCATTTCTAAACACTTGAATCAAGGCTCACTTCATAACTTTTCTCACATCAATCATTTTATTTCATCGGCACCGTTGGCCACCAATATAACTTTCTTTCTTGGCACGTTGGCCACACTTCATATCCCCAGTTCACTTATTTCACTTCCAAACATCTTTATAGTTTACCAACAATACATTTTCAATCAAGACTTTAGGTACACAAATGAGCAATTATGAGTCTTAAGCATGTCGAGTTTTCTCACACAATTTGGCATACTAGCCTTTATTTGAAACACGGCTCAAAGCTATGACGTTTTAATACACAACTTATACTTCGAACATATATCTTTATTCATAAGGATAATTTTGGAATAATCAAGTTTATAGGCAATAACCCGGAATATAGAAATTAAGAATTTTGAGTCAACCATACTTGAACTTATGGAAACATTTGTGGAATGCGATTCTAAGAGAGAAAGTTTAGCTAACATACCTCGTTCGAGCATTCCTTAAGTTACAACAACGCCCCAACACGTCTAGTAATAACAATCTATAGGAAGGTAGTGAAAATCGATTAATAATTAGAAGGATTCCCATGATGTAAATCTCTTATGAATTTTGTCAAACACCTAACATGAGAAATAGACTACAAGACTCTACAATGGAGATCCTTTCATCCCTCAACCAATTTCAACAAGAAACTATCCAAAATGGTTCATTACTCCACACACTACAACTTTGTGTCACATGCATGGCCTATTTCCAACCCCATAATATATATTCGAGCTCATAATCTCTTGTATGAAATCTTAGAAGTAGGACTTACCCAGAAAGATAATGATCTAGTGATTAGCTTCCTTGATTCTTGAGGATTGGTGCAAAATTGGATGATTTCCTCCGTCTCTCTAAAATTCTCTTACCTCTCTCTAAAACCTTCAAAAAATTGCCCCAAAATAATCCCCAAAGCCTATTTATCAAATGGGATCGGATTATGAAAATAGGTAAATGAACCCTCCGAAACTAGGTCTTCGGTCGCAGAATAGCTATGCGGGTTGCGTAATAGATCGCGAAACTGGTGCCCAAAACTGGGCTACACTGAGCAATTTTGCGATCATTTTGCGGTTGCTGATCACTTTTGCGGTCCGCAAAATGAATCTGAGATCGCAGAATTTGCCATAGGATCACTTTTTACAGCCTTTGGTAATTTGGTTATAATTTTGTGTAGGAGTGTCCAAATGACGAATAATTTGACGCGTTAGAAACTAGACTCGAAGAACTTTCATCGTTTTACAAACTTTTTGAATTATTTTTCCTATTAAATTGTCAATTTTTTGTTACATTCTGCACTGATCTCTGTTTTATTCCTAAGAAATATGTATTGTTTGAAGTTAGCCTCATGGAGCTCAACATTCTTGTCTTGTTCTGATTGGTTGCGTTTATTTTGTAGGTCAGAAAACTTCTTAATTAAGGCGTCAGTGCTGGTGTGACTCCACTTTGTGTGTTGCTTAGAATAATCAGTTATGGATGAATTGGTCCAGACAAGTGCCCATATTGATGCACAAAATAAAGGTTTTAAACTTTATACTTCAGTGCATGTAAATGTCATGAAACTTTATTATGTTGAATGGAAGTAAATGGTACTATGAAACTTTTATATGTTATGTGAAAGTAACTTGTCGGCATTAATTTTTATATAATCTTGTAGCTGAAAAAATATTACAAATAACCATGTCGGACAGCACGGGCACCAACCATCTGGTCTTCTTGATATGTGGTTGTATTTCTAAATTGCTTGCTTATACAATTATTACGCTTCAGTTGCAGTTGTATGAATTTTCACTTCCTTGTAATTCAACGATGCAATGAGAAATATAATAGTAAAAATAGCACGAGCTAGCCAGTTTTCGGACTGGTTATTTAAAAATAACCACCGTTTGCCAAGTCATTGAAAAACAGTTACTATTTTGCTGTAACAGAGACCGGTCCAGCATAATATACTGTGGTTCAGTGCACCTGTGTATGAACTTCCAGCTGTCACACCCCCTATTCTACCCCCCCAAAGATATGTATGTTATTAAGGGTTGTTGTGGGTTAAAGAGTTTT
>ML409782.1:65020-88429 GCA_005239525.1 Nicotiana knightiana | reverse complement strand
ATATATATATATATATATATATATATATATATGGGATATGGGAAAAGGTTACGGTATTATATATGCACCACCACCTGATCAGCTGGAATACATTGATAATTTTGCCCACAATGGCCGAGATGATATGATGGGATGCTCTCAGAGGCTTGATGATATTATGTACACATATACCTATGCAAGGTATGATATTTATACGCATATGCATGGCATTATAAATATTAATGATTCATAAAGTTATTCAGACTTACATGTTGAGTCTTTTACTCCATGTTTCTCTCATGTCTATTGCTTACTGATTTTCATTCCTTACATACTCGGTACATTATTTGTACTGACGTTCATTTTTTTTGGGGAAGCTGCGTTTCATGACAGCAGGTCCCGATAGACAGGTTGAGAGTCCTCCAAGTAGGCTATCATCTCAGTGAAAGGTGTTGGTGCGCTCCATTTGCTCCGGAATTGCTTATTTGATCAGTATAGTTAGGACATGTATTGATTGGTATGACAGGGCTCAGTCCTAACCTATATGATACTTATGAACTCTTAGAGGTTTGTAGACAGATGCCATGTATACGGATACTTGTATGGCTTGTCGGCCTATGTTTTGATTTTACAAATGATCATGTTGGCCTTATATGCCCGTATGTCACGTATGTAAGTTTCTATATCATGTTGGGTTGTTCTATGTCGAGTATTCTCTCATGTTTATTCTATTTATCTTACGAAGCCTATCTGGCTCATTTACCTATGATAGTATGATACGAAAGATACGTTACATTGGTACTCGATTGAGTAAGATACCAGGTGCCCGTCGTGGCCCATCGGTTTGAGTTGTGAAAATAAGTGACTCTGACGTTCTTTAGCCCGAAAGGCATCATATTATAGTAATATGTGCCGAAGTTCGTTATTAACGAAGTTTTTTCCTGATCCTCCGGGTTCATTTTGATTTGGTTGTACCCGGAGTAAGCATTGAGAAAACCCATTAACTCGTGACCGGTTGTTGTGTCAATCATTTGATTAATGTTCGGTAATGGGAACGAGTCTTCTGGGAACGCCTTATTTAGATTCTTATAATGTACGCATATGCAAAACTTGTTGTTTTTATTTGGAACTTCTAACCTCGTCAATAGGATGTTTTTTCTGCCTCACTGGTTGGATGTTACGATCCCGGCTTAGTTTTTGCACGGCCACTTCTGGCGGGATACCTGTCATATCCGCATGTGACCATGCAAAACAGTCAACGTTAAATTTAAGAAACTCTATGAATCCTGACATGGGCTCGGGGTTTAGTCCTGTCCCCAAGTGGAATTTCCTCTCCAAGAATTTTTTGAACAATGCGACTTGCTCAAGTTATTTCGTTGTGGACTTTGTTGCGCCCATTTCTTCTGGTACCTGATAGGATTTTGACGACTCCTCCCCCTGGTTGACTTCACTCGGCTCGAAAGCCGATGTCGGTTCCTATAATTTCTATGTTGCATGCTCCTTACCTTTGCTACTTGAAATAGAGATTATGTTCATCTCCCTTGTTTCCGGTTGATCTCCTTTTATCTTCTTAATTCCCTCTGGAGTTGAAACTTTTAAAATTTGATGATATGTTGACGACACATCTTTCATCTACTGCAACCATGGTATCCCCAAGATAATATTACAGCCCATATCGTTGTCTACTACTTCAAAAAAGGTCATCTTCATTAGCCCATCATCATTCATGGGCAGCAAGATCTCTCATTGGGTTGTCACACTTGCCAAATTTAACCCGACTAGGAGTTTTATGGCCGGAATGATACTTTTGGTCAGTTTGGCTTGCTCCAGCACTCTCCACTAGATAATATTGGCCAAACTTCATGGGTCCACCAAAACACGTTTAATTTTAAAATCTAAAACATTAATAGAGCTTACCAAGGCATCAGTGTGTGGTAGTAGTAGTCCACCTGCGCCTTTCTCCTTGAAAGTAATGTCGTCCTCAGCGACTTACCGGAGTCTCTTGCTATGGGTTACTGAAACCTTCATCTATTTTTGTCGCCGAAAATGTCACACCATTAATATCGTTCCCCCCGAAAATCATGTTGATCGTTAGATGAGGAAGATCTTCTCCTGCTTTTGAGGGTTCCGCATTATCATGATTGCGACCGCAGTTATTTTTAGTGTGGTCGCTTAAGAATTCTCTGAGATGGCTATTTTTCAGCAATGTCACAACCTCCTCACGCAAATACCAGCAGCCCCTAGTCTGATGGCCGTTGGTCCCATGGTATTCGCACCATAAATTAGGATCCCTCTGACTGGATCTGATATCATTAGCTTTGGGAATCGTTCTTCCATAATGTTTCTCATGACCGACACTAGTTCCACTACGCTGACGTTGAAGTTGTATTCGGAAAGCCTGGGGTAGGAGGAGTCTCGGGAACCCAACATCTCCTTGTCCTGCAATAATATGTTATATCGTCCGTGATCGGCTCTCCTATCAATAACGTATTTATCCGCCGCTCGAAAACCTCTTCCGCGTCCTTCGGCCCTTTCATAGGGAAAAGGCCGACCTCTAGAGGACCGTCGGTCTGTGTCGAAATCATCCTTCAATTCCTCCTCATTCTTCTCCCAATATTGATCATTAGTGTTGATACCCAATTTTTCCTCAAACTATTTTCAAACTTGCATATATACTTTCAAAATCACTCTTTACAATAACTGGTAATTTCCCACAATTTTTTCGTATTCTTTATCAAATTATTTTCCTGTTTATTTAACACTTTATATTCCATAATTATTCATAAATGATGTTATTTCAAGTAATTTTCTTTCTCAATATGTTATTTATATCCAATTTAATTCCCTTAGGATTTTATTATTTCACAAATTAGCCAATATTGGCATTATTTAGTTAATTTCAGCAGTTTTTGCGATTATAGCACAAATGTACATATTTACCATTTTAAAATCAATAAATGATCATTTATATTTTTATATATTAGTCAATCTCCTTAATTCCATTTATTTTGTCTCAATTGCATACAATTATTAGCTATTTTAATTAACTAATTGTCTTATTTAATAGGGCATTTAACGTTTAGCCCATTCTTATTTAAATTATAGCCAATTTTAAACCAACCCCCACCTGACCCAAAACCCATTCTCCAACCCAACCCAAACTCATTCCTACCCAGCCCAACCACATGCCCGATCTGAACCATTGATCATATGAGATCAACGGTCCAGATCTAAGTTGCCATAATTAAACTCAACCACTACCCCGAGATCAACGGTCCATATCTAAGTTACCATAATTAAACTCAACCACTACCCCCTCCGACCCCTCATTCTCTCAACACTCATTCTCTCTCTATCTCCCTCTGTTACTCTCTAGTTCTCTCTAGAAGCCTCTTTTTGCTTCTCTCTTCCGATGGAGTCCGTTCATCTTCTTCGGCTGATTCTCTCACCAGAAACTATGGCTCCTCATCGTCTCATGGCTATTTGTCCACCTTGCACCGGTCCAGTGATACCCTAGAGCCCTCAGGCGAACCTGGAGAGTTTACTCACCTCTCAGGATCCTCATGCCACTTTCCGGCCTCCCCGGGCCGTCTGAGTAAGAGCTACAACCTTTCCGACTTAAGCTGGCGACGTCTTTGAGGTTTTTCCTACTTCTCTGGGTTCCTCGAAACCTAACTCCTATATCTTTTCAATTTCTTCTAGATCTGCCTTAGATCTACAGTATTACTAAGCTTTTCTACGTGTTTCTTTGAAATAAAAAGCTTTTCTACTTTGAACAGTCTTCGTCTTCAAACTAGGGTTTCATAACCCTTTTTTAAAACGGCTTTTCCTTCCGATTTTAGTATTATCTTACGATTTTCACTATGTTCAAACATTTATTTAAGCTTTTATCTTCATCTGAGTTATTATATCAAAACCCTAATTTTCTTAGCCCTAATCCCGGGTATCCGAGTCTGTCTTTGATAATATGCTTGCTTAATCCGCATGTGTGCTTGTTTCCCATAAATATTCTGAGTTTATGTGATTTTATCCCATTATGTTCATCAGGGTTTCTGGTTCTTTGCTGCTCCCGTTTATATTATGTTTGTTCTGTTGATTCCTTTAATCATTTAGCATGTACTAGTTTGAATCCTAGACTTTATATGGTTCTTTTACCTTACTGTGCCTATTAGGGTTTCCAAGTTGATTCCTCTTGCCTATCATGTGTTTGCTATCTGTGTTAATTTCCTTTAGCTAATGCTACTTTTGTTTGAATCCCTAATTTCCTGTAATTGATACCTTTCATCAATCTTTTGTGATGATTTCCTTACTGATTTCAACCACTAAAATATTTTCTTGCCTTATTCTATGGTCGACTATGTTACTAGTTGACTCCTAATTACTTTCCTTAACTAGAATTTACTGAACCTGGCCTCTATTACATGCTCTGTACTTGTGTGTTCCAAACCTGTTTCTTTATATACTATATTCAGTTTTGCGTGATTTCCTTCTTTATTTATTACTTGCATATTACCGTTTGAAGTAACTCCTTAATTAAAGGGACTACTTATGCTGATGTGATTATAATTGGTACATAATTCCATAATTTACTGTGTAACTATGACTCTTGCCTTATTTGCTACATAGTTTCAAACCATATATACTTCTAGTCTTTCAGTAACAAAAAAGAACACACAGACATACGGTTCTAAGCTCTCTCTCTACACACACACATACTGTCCTGCTTCTCTTGTTATCACTTGCAACTCAGTCGGCTGCAAGCCAAGATTGAATGATTCTATTGTGTTATTGCTCTGCTGCTCTCCTGTTCTGTTGCATCTACACACTACGACTCTGTTGTTCTTCACATTGCTGCTCTTCATTCTGCATTCAGTCTTTCATTCAAAACTGGTATGTTTTCCAGTTTATGTTTATAGCACTCAAAACAATATGTTTCTGTTTGTATTACAATTCCTTTTATTCCTCTTATGCTTCTATTTGTGGTTCTGCTGCTTACCTTGCATTTAGCCTATTTACTATGTCCATATGATCTCCCTTTCCCTTTAGTTCAGCATGTCTATTGCTTTCTCATCTGTTTCACTATGATTCTGCCTTACCCCTGACTCCTGACACTATAAGCATGCATTCCTGATACTTAGTCGTTATACCCCTCAATTTGATGCTATTTGGGATCCTAGCATGAATACTTTGTGATTAACTATGCTATGGTTGTTTAGGTCCTGTAATACTACTCTAAGGTCTACTTGTGTGCAAATCTGCTTCCATTATGTGATTTATTTGTCCCCAGTTCCCCTATCCCTAATTGTGTTTGTTTCCTAAACTGTGTGTGTTTGTCAGTTGCTGATTGTCCTGTTTCTTTTCTTCCTCAAACTGGTTTTTCATAAGAGCAAACTCTCATGCTGTTATTCAACGCTTATTTCAAAACATTTATTTCAGAAAACTATTTCCAACCCAACTCTTTTTAAAACTATGAGCACATCTCACCACTCCTAGTTTCTAAGTTCAGCCCCCTTCGTGTGAGCACTGCCTTGGGGACCATTTGAGTACCCATTGAACTCTGACACACAAGGCTGGCAATCCCACACTGCACTTATTCATTCCTGGCTAGGGTACCTGGGTGCGAGCACTGCCTGGGATCCTCTGAGGTCCTTAGGAACTCTGACACACCTGGGTTATAAAAGGTCATGGCATATGGCATTGTTGGATCTGAGGATTTGGGCTTATTGTTAGACTCCGTATAGTGTAACTTCTTGATTTCCTTATTTACTTATGAAATTTGTGCAATGCTGGTCTGTAATAATTAATTGTAAAAAACGATTCTAGGTTAGATAGTGAAATGGGTGGGGTATGCATGCTTAGTATAGATATGGGTAGAAACCATGCTTATAGTTTGCTTTCATATATGTGCAATAGCCACCATGCTTAGGAATACCTGTCGTACATGCATTAGATATCATGATACTTAGGTCCATTCATGTCAGCATCTCATCATACTTATATCCACTTAGAAATCATGTTGGATAACAAAAAAAAAATGGCTGTCATAATATTACTGTTTCAGCATTCTCGCAATTGTTTCATCTAGAAATCCCGTTTTAGGCTAAATAACTAATTATTGTCAAATTTTGCATCTTAGAAATCATGTCCCCTTAGGATTTCATTCTCAGTATGCTCATGTTATCTATGCCAAAATCATGTGTTAAAATAAATAACTGCTACGAACACCTAGAAATCATGTATCATGTTTCAATAACTTAACAAGGAGTCACATCTCTGTATGTTCTGTTTTAGTCAAAATGTGTTAATGAATCTCGCTAAAAATATATTTTGATTATGAAAGCTCTCATGCATCTAAAACAACATGTATAGGTTTGCATACTCAACACCCTGCCTGCATTTAGATATCATGTTTTGTAGGACCTGCATTCATACTCGTTTAAATACTCACCCCCTTTATCTTGGTTAAAAACAGACTCATCATTGTCTAACTAATATTTTCTGAAAAGCTAAAACAGTGTAACTGGAGCGGTTTAATACGCTAGGCAAGCCTTAGGTATTAAACTTAATAAAACTGGATATCTACATTCTTTCTGTGTGTTGTTTGGTTAATAATAGGTCAGGATCGATAGTCTGAATCTGGTAGAGATCCTTTTCTCTGAAACTCAGTAAAACACTGCCTCATTACTGTATTCTCGCCTAGACATCATGCTTTAGGTCCTAAGCTAAAGAATTTACTTGTGTTTTAGTCGTGCTATTTATGTGTATAATTTTAGGAGGAATATCTGAGCCTCATATCTGTCTCTATATGTTTCCCTGTATTTGCAGTCCTAATTTTTTTGTCTGTCATTTAGAATTTTGCCCTTTAAACCTAGGGGTTCAGCCTAGTACTCACCCTCTAGGAATAGTAGTCCCTAACTTCCTCCAGGACTGATAGGATGGGACGGGTAATAGCACGCAATAAGTTTCGTGACCGACACGCGTTTTAATTACCTTTACGGGATGGGAAGGGTAGAATATGGATATGATGACCGATGCGCTAATACCACGTGTAGCCCCTCTTCGAGGAGTGATTACCGGGTATTGCATTGATGTGATCCATATTATTATAAACCTAGGACACCTTTTATATGCTTAGCTCGTAATCCTTTCCAAAGTCTAATCTCCTTTACCATTTTCAAACATCTGCATGTTTAAGACTTAAATCCCCTTTTATTTGAGCCTTTATTTGTTATTTGCTATCTGTACCAAATTCACGAAACCATTCGGTCGGGAACCACACGTGTGGATCCTGAGGGGTGCCTAACACCTTCCCCTTAAGATAATTTCAAGCCCTTACCCAAGTCTCTGGTTATCAACGTAGTTATAATTGAATCCCTTTGGTTCCCTAACGCATCGTTAAAATCGTTAGGTGGCGACTCTTCAAAATGTATAAACCCCCTTTCCCAAAGGGAATGAGTTGTCCCAACCAATGTCATAAACCCGATCTCCGCGAGGAAGAAAGGGGGCGCGACAGCATGGCGACTCTGCTGGGGATTATAGGCTTTTACCATTTCGAATTGTTTCATGAATTTACGCCTTTATTTTAAACACTTTCACCCTTTCCCATTCCCGTTGCATGTAATTAATTGTTTACTTCGAGTATTTATTTCCAAAGATAACTGACATGTCTCTTTGTTTCCTTTTTGTAACTCCTTTAAATCATTATTACCATTTTTTTACCACTTTCTTTAACGTGCAAAATACGTGACAACATGTTTTAATACTTATTGCATAAATCATGCTCAACATTCATACTCCACTCGTGCCAAAAAAAATACTATAGCAACGCTTGATGGGTGGTTGCGCCCTTCCTATATTATCACCCCCTAAATTCCGAAAGGCTTATTAGCGGTAAAACCAGTCGATCAACGGTGCAGTCGACGGTTCCGTGCCTTTCCCTTTTGAGTTGTTCGCTCAAGGGTACCAGTCTAAAACCCCATAGAAACCTTACTCTGTCGAACTGTTCCATGCATCATGGTCAAACCTAGTCAAAGCTAAAGTGTTGTCTGCACGATAGCTTTTAAGATAGCCTTATCCAAAAGTCCATCGGGTTTCCCTGAACCCAAACGGACGCCCTCACGTTCTGTGCATTTATTTGGAGAACTAAATGCTTCCTGCTGATTATTGACGATAAATAGTGAGTCCAGTGGCGGTAAGGGCCTAACTTATTTGTTTTGCAGAAAAAATGAGGCACGAAGTCCCCAGATTCGGCATGGTCTCCAACATCCACCCAAAATTTCTGAGTTGGTGGGAGGATCTACACTATAGCGACAAGGCTATCGTCAGGAAACACTTGGGTAATCTACCATCTCTTCTAGAAATCCAGCCTAACAAAATGATAGTGGAGGCTGCTATCCTATTCTAGGATCGCGAAAGATCTGTGTTCCGCTTTGGGAACATCAAAATGGCACCGTTGATAGAAGAGATAGGAGGATTGGCCAACCTAGTATGGGAAACTCCGGGGTTGCTGATGCCTGAGAACCGCACAGGCAGGAGTTTCCTCAAAATGATGGGTCTGAAAAAGGACGCGGAATTGGTATGTCTGGAGGATTCATACATTCCTTTTGATTACCTGTACGAACGGTATGGCTACAGCAAATCATACCATACCTATCACGATGAGTTTGCTATCACCTCTTTGGGACACGTTTATCGCCGAGTGTTTGTGTTTATGGTCTGCTTTTTGGGATTGACCGTGTTCCTGATGAAGAAAGAAAGGATCCATACCAGGCTAGCCATGGTAACTAAGACCATAATGGAAGGGTTAAATGGGCAATATTTCAGCATTGTGCCCATGATCGTTGCAGATATGTACCGGGCTTTAGAAAAATGTCAACAAGGAGCAAAGCATTTCAAAGGTTTCAATCTGTTACTCCAACTCTGGCTTGTAGAATATCTCCAAAAATGGGAATATCGACAGGACATCCACCGCCGAATGTGGGATGACCACATCACTTTCCATCACCCAAAGCGAATGAACTATATCCCTGAGATGTTCGCTCAACCTGAGAACGCCGAAGGATAGGTCGAGCTCTTTGATAACCTGACTGAAGAACAGGTTCAGTGGATGTTCAAATGGTTTCCAACGGATGAGTTCATCATTCGATTCCGAGACGCATCATTTCTGATATTGATTGGTCTAAGGGGGACATACCCTTACGTCCCTCTTCGAGTTATGAGGTAGGCAGGAAGGAAACAAGTCATCCCTAGGGTCGAGAAGATGAGCCATCTCCGAGCCGACTTTCAAAATAATGACAGTCCTCACAAGTGCCAAGCTTAACACCTATGGCACTGCAAGGTTATACTCGAGAAAGACACCATCGAGCCGGACATGTATCACGTCGGTTATACCCCTTTCTATCCGGGTTGGTTAGAAGAAGATCTGGGTGGTCAGAGCAAGCCAGGGTACGTCCGAGGTCACAGGGTTGTAGATGAAAGGGCTGAAGCACAAGTCAAGTTCAACCAGTTGCATAAAAGGATCCCGAAAAATGAGGATGATCACCACAAGATACATGAGTCCAACAAAAGACTGATCGAGGAATGGAAGGACATGGTTATTAGCGCCAACAAAAGGCTGGGATATTTGGAATGAGGTATAATCTATTTGGAAGAAAAGTTCATCAAAAGGGTTGAAGATTGTCAAAAGGTTGAGGGAGCTGCATGGGGATATTTAGCCAGAACTTATCTGCTGCTGGGACTTCGCGAGCTGGGAAAGCTGCTAGAAGAAAGCAGGAATGCCAAATCTGGGGAAGGTCCTTCTGGGACCAAGTAGATAGGAATGTCTTTATTTTTCTATCAATGTAATAAAGCCAATAGCCATTAGTGATTTTATTTTTCGTCTGTCGTTTCGGGATTCGTCTATTTTATTATCAATAAAATGAGGCATTCAGCATTTTAAGTTCTCCAAACAATTTGTCGCTGGGCCTACCTCAGGCATAAAGAGGTCCCCAACTAGGACACACTTTCATTTCCACATGATGTGTTTAAATACTGCAATACTCTTTTCATAGTCCTCACTGACTTGGTTACCTTTTATTTTTATTTTTTCTTACGCCACTCCCCAAAGGTTAGTTCGTACATTCTGGCATCATCAGCCTATCGCACCAGATCCAAAGGCCCTCCACCTACTCCTCCCCCTAGTCCTCCTAAGGGCAAAGACAAAGGCAAAAGTAAGATGAAAGAGTCCAGCGGTATCAGAAGGAGAATGTGATTGAACGGATAGAGGCCAATGATGGCCGAGGTATTCAGGTCCTGCATGAGAACATGTCGCCACTTGAACAAAAATTGCTGAAGTTTCAGGGAGAACTAGATCAAGTCCGGAATCTGGACAGCTTGTCATTTTCCCTCAACGTCCCTGACGTCAACCTTCCAAATGTTCAAAACCCCACACCTCCACAGAATATCCCAAGACAGTAAAACCATCACACCACTCCCCCAAAGAACCAAACTCTCCCGACATAGTACAATGCTTGCCACACCTCAAATAACACCCCACTGCTCATCCCAGAACATCAAAACCCCACAAAAGACCATTTCCAAACCTATAACAATCCCATCTATGTGGAAACCATGACCCATTCCATTCCGCCTATCCCACAGGCGTCCGAGTCTGACGAAAAGGATTTACTTATCAGGAGCCTAGCCGAAGAGCTTAAGAAACTGACTAGCCGAGTTCAGGGTGTTGAAGGGACCAAAGGAACTGAAGGGTTGAATTATGAAGACCTTTGTATCCAAACTGATGTCGAACTGTCCGAGGGGTAAAAACCTCCAAAGTTTGAAATGTTTGACGGTACTGGTGATCCGAGAGTCCATCTGAGGACCTATTGCGACAAATTGGTCGGCGTTGGAAATGATGAAAGAATCTGCATGAAGCTGTTCATGAGGAGTTTGAAGGGAGATGCACTGTCTTGGTACATCAGCCAAAACCCCAAGAAATGGTCAAACTGGGTAAGCATGGCGTCTGATTTCATGGACAGGTTTAGATTCAACACAGACAATGCACCGGATGTGTTCCACATTCAAAATTTGAAGAAGAAGCCTACAGAAACCTTTCGCGAATATGCTACTTGCTGGAGGTACGAAGCCGCTAAAGTTAGACCTGCTCTAGAAGAAGAACATATGAACAAGTTCTTTGTCCGAGCTCAGGACCCGCAGTATTATGAACGGTTAATGATGGCTGAGGGTCACAAGTTCTCTGACATCATCAAATTAGGAGAGCAGATTGAAGAAGGTATTAAAAGCGGTATGGTTACAAATTTTGAAGCGTTGCAAGGCACTAACAAGGCTCTATAGTCCGGTGGTATGTCTAAGAAGAGAGATGTGGGAGCCGTAATGGTTGCACAAAGAACCAAGTCCCCACTCAAGTACCAAACCCATCCGACACCTCCAATCACATATCATCCCTCACCAAATTACCAAGCTCCACCACCAAATTACCAAACTCCACCACCTTCCTACCAAGCTCCACCATCCACATATCAACCTGCTTCGCCAAATATCCACAACCTGCTCCTATCTACCACACTTATAATTCCCAGCCATCTCATTACCAATCCACTCCTGCACGCCAAAACTTCCCTGTACCTCGTCCTAATTTTGATCGTCGTCCTCCAAAGCAATATACCTCCATAGCCGAGCCCATTGACCAGCTATATGAAAAACTCAAAGATGCTGGTTATGTTACACCTATCCCTGCTGCCACCCCTGAGAATCCTTCTCAGTGGGTTAACCCAAACAAATCCTGTGCATACCATTCCGGCATGAAGGGACACACCATCGAAGAATGTCTTTCTCTGAGGACAAAATACAGTCTCTCGTTGACAAAAAGATTATTGTGGCAAAAGACCCCGCTCCAAACGTTCACGACAATCCTCTGCCAGACCATAAATGTAGAGGTATCCATATGATTGAAATAGAAGATGATTGGGATCCCGAGGGGTCAATTGAGTTGATCGCAGAAGGCGATGATCCAAAGAAATCCACAGTCACTCTCAAACCGATCATAGTCCAGATTCAGCCATCTGAGGCCTCTGAGGTGAATATGTCTATGCCATTTGATTTTGAAGCAGCGCCACTTGAAAAGTCACTAGTGCTAATCGAAGTTGAGTTTGTATCTCCAGCAAATACACCAGCTTCATTCGAGGTCGCAGTCTTGCCACCCCGAACACACATTTCGATTGAAATAAAAATGGCTGCACCAATTCCGGTGGCAATGTCAACCACGCCACCCTTCTATTCAAACGCTATTCCTTGGGACTACACAGCTGAGGCAAGAAGGAAAAGCAAGGTCAGGTCTGAGGAAGTTGTTGCAGCACAGGGTATGACGAGAATTGGTAGGGTCTACACCCCTGAGCATCTGGCCGAGTCAAGCAAGCAGGCCGCCAACCGGCCTCCCTTTATCGAAACAGGTCCCGATGACCTTTGGAGAAAGATACAGGTGAAGGAGTATTCAGTCATCGACCAGCTGAATAAGACACCGGCACAAATATCCGTCCTCTCTCTGCTGCAGACTTTCGAAACACACAGAAATGCTTTGTTGAAAGTATTGAGTAAAGCATATGTGCCGAACAACATCACTAGTGGGGAAATGTCCAATATGGTAGGCCAAGTACTAGAGAGGCATAAAATCACTTTTCATGAGGATGAGCTACCACCTGAAGGATTGGGGCACAACAAAGCGTTGCACATCACCGTGCAGTGCGAGGATCATTTCATCACAAGAATCTTGATCGATGGAGGTTCCAATCTTAACATCTGCCCACTGATAACACTCAAGAAATTGGGTAAAGGGATACATGAGATAAAGTATGGGGCGATCAATGTGAAATCTTTTGACGGTTCTCAGAGGTCCACCATGGGGTAGATCAGTCTATGTCCACAGATGGGACCAACTTGGTTCGAAGTGGATTTCTAGGTGATAGATGTTCCGGCATCCTACAAACTGTTGTTGGGACGACCCTGGATTCAT
Organism: Nicotiana knightiana; assembly: GCA_005239525.1. Taxonomy (NCBI): domain Eukaryota; kingdom Viridiplantae; phylum Streptophyta; class Magnoliopsida; order Solanales; family Solanaceae; genus Nicotiana; species Nicotiana knightiana. Next base: position 75,444 of record ML409782.1, on the reverse strand, counting down.
GTTGCTGGGGCCGTAGCATCAACACTACATCAGCCGGTAAAATTCGAGTGGAACCACCAAAAGGTGATTATTCATGGCGATGGTAGCAACCCCATTTATAGTCGTCAAACTACTCCGATGATTGACGGGAAAAAGAAGATATGTGGAGGAACTTACCACCATATTGAACGGGTCAATTCCATCGACAAGGATAAATGGTGGGATAACAAGATCGAGAGCATCTTGAACTGGAAAGGATATGATCCAGGCAAAGGGCTCGATAAAAACCTCCAAGGGATCATGAAGCCTATAAAGCTCAAGGAACATGGAACCACTTTCGATCTAGGGTATGAGTACACCTGGCAGGAATTCAATGACTGGTCTCCACCTTGGCGCAGTCCCTATTACCCTTTGGAACAACCGATACCTCATCTTGAGCAGACTTTCAAGCAAGCTGACACTATCTACGATTCAGATGAAGAAGAAGCACTTGCATCAATGAGGAGCTTGTTTCTACAGAATGATAATATGGATTGTTGTGTTTTCCTCAAGGAGGAGGGGGAGGAAGTCCCTTCCATACAGACTGTAAGCAAGGGGACATATCTCAAGAACTGGTCTATCAAGACGACCAAAGCCCGACGAGCCTCGGGGTAGCAAGGCTAAAACAAGCATTATTTATTGTTTTATTCACTAAATGATTTTCCTCTTCCTGCATTTTTCAATTTCTGCAATAAGATCTTCAATGTTCAAAACAGTTATTCAATTCATCAAAGCATCTTCTAAATTTCTCATACGAATTCGATATTTATTGTTATTGTTTTCTCTCATTACTTTATTTATACAGCATTACTATTACTTGTCTTGATGAACCAATGACTGTGACATGCAATGAGAAAACGCAGCAAACAGACATTGATTCAGACAAAGACGACATACCTGACGAGATTATCAAAGAAGTTGAGAACTTTGAGAACAGACCTAAGTCCAACCTGGACAAGACTTAAAGCATCAACCTGGGAGATTCAAAAAACATCAAGAAGATACTAAGAAAGATGATAGAAAAGCACAAGCAGTGGCACGAGAAGTTATCATTCGCCTTATTGGGATACCGCACCACAGTTCGCACCTCAATAGGGTCAACTCCCTATATGCTAGTTTTTGGTACAGAGGATGTAATTCCTGCCAAAGTGGAGATCCCATCTCTGAGAATTATACAGGAAGCTAAGCTCAGCGATGCAGAGTGGGTAAGAAGTCGTTATGAGCAACTAGCCCTCATAGATGGGAAAATAATGAATGCAGTATGTCATGGTCAACTATATCAGAACAGAATGGCCAGAGCCTTCAACAAGAAAGTCAAGCCAAGACGATTCACACCAGGGCAGCTGGTGTTAAAGAAAATCCTTCTGCATCAAGATGAAGCTAGGGGGAAGTTCTCTCCTAACTGGCAAGGTCCGTACATGGTTCATAGAGTGCTGACAGGTGGAGCACTCATATTCGTAAAAATGGACGGAGAAGTATGGCCCAAGCCAATCAACTCAGATGCAGTCAAACGCTACTATGTGTAATCTTTATGCTTGCTTAATGATGTAATTTGAACTACGCCTGACCTGATACCTGTTTAAGAGGGGATACGTAGGCAGCCCTATGGGTTCGGTCACAATTCAATAAAAATCTATTTTTTCCCCGCAATTGGAAACTGGGGAAGAATTTTGAGAAGAACCCTCAAAATTCTGAAGCAAGTTCAGCCAGTCACGGCGCGAGCAGCAGTCAGAGGCATCCACCCAGAAAACTGGGCAGAATTTTGAGGAGGACCCTCAAAATTCCGCAGCAGAAGAGGTTGCAATGTCTCAAGTCGTGCCACATCATCGGTTCATCTAAAAACTATTCTAGATTATATATTACACTTTTACAAAATCATGCATATTTATTGAAACAGCTTGTTTAGCGAACGCTACCCCAATGATACAGACAGTATCATCAGATTAAGCCAACGAGCCAAGCAGAGCCAGCGGGAATGCGAACTAACCTTCCCCCTTACAAAACTAATGATCTTTATTTGGATGCAGGCACAAATTGCAGAAACCCCAAAACATATTATCCGCTCAAAGGACAGACATCGTTCCTCAAACTCATCGCACAAGCCAACATTTATTATCAGCACAAACTATGCTTCATTATCACAATGCTCTACCGCAATTAACGCTAGCTAAGAATTTTTGTCGTCCTTCCTCGCATATTGCATAAGGCTACCTTTATGCCTTTCGAGACTAAACGATGTCTCCATCTGCATCCGCATATTTCATAAGGCTACCCTTCTGCCTTCCGAGACTAAATGTTGTCTCCATCTGCATCCGCATATTGCATAAGGCTACCTTTCTGCCTTCCGAGACTAAACGTTGTCTCCATCTGCATCTGCATATTGCATAAGGCTACCTTTCTGCCTTCCGAGACTAAATGTTGTCTCCATCTGCATCCACATCTTGCATAAGGCTACCTTTCTGCCTTCCGAGACTAAACGGTGTCTCCATCTGCATCCGCATATTGCATAAGGTTACCTTTCTGCCTTCCGAGACTAAACGTTGTCTCCCACTTACTTTTCAAAAGCAACCCCTGTCTCTATCATTCGCTTCCTTTCGGGCTAAGCTTCGCCCTTTTGAATTCACAAGACCAAGCTCTGTCTTGTCAGCATCATGTTATTGCATCTTCATAGGCTGAAATATTGCCAACTTATTCAAAGGCGTCATCATTCGGAGGCACCATCTTCATGGACCGAGAGCACCATGTAATGGCCTGAGGATCTCTTTTTATCATTTTGCATATCATTATTCAAAGACGTCATGGTTCGAAGGCACCATCCTCATGGCCCGAGAACATCATTTCATAGCTTGTGAATCCCGCATCAAGCGATTCATGGCCCAGGACATCATGGTCTAAGGACGTCATCCTCAACCGTCCGAAGACAGCATTCATAGTCCAATGGGAATCTGCATCATGTTTAAATTACGCACAATCTATGCTTGTTATTCGTTTGCAGGAAATCCGGCTAAGAACAGCCAGCCAAGCAGGAGCGGGCCGCTCCAGTTCTCCTAACTACCCCGTAAGCCATTTTCTTCACCTTACCTTGCACCTTGCGTCCGTCCTTGTAAGACTTCACCGGTATACTTCTTCCGTGACTCATGAACTACATACGGTCTGATTCTTGTACAACCAAGGATATGTAGGCAGCTCAGAAGCCAGGGTGCGGCCTATATCTTTCATACTATCTCGCTCTGGTCAAAATTGTCCACCATATCTTTACCCGACAACTCTTTCATCCTTTCCCGGTAAAGAGGGGCAGCTGTTGATACCCAATTTTTCCTCAAATTATTTTCAAACTTTCATATATACTTTCAAAATCACTCTTTACAGTAACTGGTATTTTCCCACAATCTTTATGTATNAAACTATTTTTAAACTTGCATATATACTTTCAAAATCACTCTTTACGGTAACTGGTATTTTCCCACAATTTTTCATATTTTTATCAAATTATTTTCCTGTTTATTTAACACTTTATATTCCATAATTATTCATAAATGATGTTATTTCAAGTCATTTTCTTGCTCAATATGTTATTTATATCCAATTTAATTCCTTTAGGATTTTATTATTTCACAAATTAGCCAATATTGGCATTATTTAGTTAACTTCAGCAGTTTTTGCGATTATAGCACAAATGTACATTTTTACCATTTTAAAATCAATAAATGATCATTTATATATTTATATATTAGTCAATCGCCTTAATTTCATTTATTTGGTCTCAATTTCATTTTTTACAATTATTAGCTATTTTAGTTAATTAATTATCTTATTTAATAGGGCATTTAACGTTTAGCCCATTCTTATTTAAATTATAGCCAATTTTAAACCAACCCCCACCTGACCCAAAACCCATTCTCCAACCCAACCCAAACCCATTCCTACCCGGCCCAACCACACGCCCGATCTGAACTGTTGATTATATGAGATCAACAGTCCAGATCTAAGTTACCATAATTAAACTCAACCACTACCCCCTCCGACCCCTCATTCTCTCAACACTCATTCTCTCTCTTTCTCTATCTGTTACTCTCTAGTTCTCTCTAGAATCCTCCTTTGGCTTCTCTCCTCCGATGGAGTCCGGTCATCTTCTCCGGCTGGTTCTCTCACCAGAAACCATGGCTCCTCATCGTCTCATGGCTATTTGTCCACCTTGCACCGGTCCAGTGATACCCTAGAGCCCTCAGGAGAACCTGGAGCGGTTCACTCACCTCTTAGGACCCCTCATGCCACTTTTCGGCCTCCCCGGGCCGTCTGAGTAAGAGCTACAACCTTTTCGGCTTAAGCCGGCGACGTCTTTGAAGTTTTTCCTACTTCTCTGGGTTCCTCGAAACCCTAACTCCAATATCTTTTTAATTTCTTCTAGATCTGCCTTAGATCTTCGGTATTACTAAGCTTTTCTACGCGTTTCTTTGAAATAAAAAGCTTTTCTACTTTGAACAGTCTTCGTCTTCAAACTAGGGTTTCATAACCCCTTTTTAAAACGGCTTTTCCTTCCAATTTTAGTATTATCTTACGATTTCACTATGTTCAAACGTTTATTTAAGCTTTTATCTTCCTCTGAGTTATTATGTCAAAACCCTAATTTTCTTAGCCCTAAATCTGGGTATCCGAGTCTGTCTTTGATAATATGCTTGCTTAATCCGCATGTGTGCTTGTTTCCCATAAATATTCTGAGTTTATGTGATTTTATCCCATTCTGGTCATCAGGGTTTTTGGTTCTTTGTTGTTCCCGTTTATATTATGTTTGTTCTGTTGATTCCTTTAATCATTTAGCATGTTCTAGTTTGAATCCTAGACTTCATATGGTTCTTTTACCTTATTGTGCCTATTAGGGTTTCCGAGTTGATTCCTTTTGCCTATCATGTGTTTGTTATCTGTGTTAATTTCCTTTAGCTAATGCTACTTTTGTTTGAATCCCTAATTTCCTGTAATTGATACCTTTCACTAATCTAAACACACACATATTGTCCTGCTTCTCTTGTTGTCACTTGCAACTCAGTCGCCTGCAAGCCAAGACTGAGTGATTCTATTGTGCTATTGTTCTGCTGCTCTCCTGTTCTGTTGCATCTACACACTACTACTCTGATGTTCTTCACATTACTGCTCTTCATTCTGCATTCAGTCTTTCATTCAAAACTGGTATGTTTTCCAGTTTATGTTTATAGCACCCAAAGCAATATGTTTCTATTTGTATTACGATTCCTTTTGTTCCTCTTATGCTTCTATTTGTGGTTCTGCTGCTTGCCTTGCATTTAGCCCATCTACTATGTCCATATGATCTCCATTTCCCTTTAGTTCAGCATGTCTATTGCTTTCTCATCTGTTTCACTATGATTCTGCCTTACCCCTGACTCCTGACACTATAAGCATGCATTCCTGATAATTAGTCGTTATACCCCTCAATTTGATGCTATTTGGGATCCTAGCATGAATACTCTGTGATGAACTATGCTATGACTGTTTAGGTCCTGTAATACTACTCAAAGGTCTACTTGTGTGCCAATCTGCTTCCACTATGTGACTTATTGTCCCCAGTTCCCCTATCCCTAACTGTGTTTGTTTCCTAAACTGTGTGTGTTTGTCAGTTGCTGATTGTCCTATTTCTTTTCTTCCTCAAACTGGTTTTTCATAAGAGCAAACTCTCATGCTGTTATTCAACGCTTATTTCAAAACATTTATTTCAGAAAACTATTTCCAACCCAACTCTTTTTAAAACTATGAGCACATCTCACCACTCCTAGTTTCTAAGTTCAGCTCCCTTCGTGTGAGCACTGCCTTGGGGACCATTTGAGTACCCATTGAACTCTGACACACAAGGCTGGCATTCCCACACTTCACTTACTCATTCCTGGCTAGGGTACCTGGGGGTGAGCACTGCCTGGGATCCTCTGAGGTCCTTAGGAACCCTGACACACCTGGATTATAGAAGATCATGGCATATGGCATTGTTGGATCTGAGGATTTGGGCTTATTGTTAGGCTCCCTATAGTGTAACTTCTTAATTTCCTTATTTACTTATGAAATTTGTGCAATGTTGGTCTGTAATAATTAATTGTAAATAACGATTCTGGGGCTGGATAGTGAAATGAGTGGGGTATGCATGCTTAGTATAGATACGGGTAGAAACCATGCTTATAGTTTGCTTTCATATATGCGCAATAGCCACCATGCTTAGGAACACCTGTCATACATGCATTAGATATCATGATACTTAGGTCCATTCATGTCAGCATCTCATCATACTTATATTCACTTAGAAATCATGTTTATAGTTGGATAACAACAGAAAAATGGCTGTCATAATATTACTGTTTCAGCATTCTCGCAATTGTTTCATCTAGAAATCCTGTTTTAGGCTAAATAACTAATTATTGTCAAATTTTGCATCTTAGAAATCATGTCCCCTTAGGATTTCATTCTCATCATGCTCATGTTATCTATGCCAAAATCATGTGTTAAAATAAATACTTGCTACGAACACCTAGAAATCATGTATTAGGTTTCAATAACTTAACAAGGAATCACGTCTCTGTATGTTCTGTTTTAGTCAAAATGTGTTAATGAATCTCGCTAAAAATAGATCCGATTATGAAAAGCTCTCATGCATCTAGAACAACATGTATATGTTTGCATACTCAACACCCTGCCTGCATTTAGATATCATGTTTTGTAGGACCTGCATTCATACTCGTTTAAATACTCACCCCTTTTATCTTGGTTAAAAACAGACTCATCATTGTCTAACTACTATTTTCTAAAAAGCTAAAACAGTGTAACTGGAGCAGTTTAATACGCCTAGGCAAGCCTTAGGTATTAAACTTATTAAAACTGGATATCTACCTTCTTTCTGTGTGTTGTTTGGCTAATAATAGGTCAGGATCGATAGTCTGAATCTGGTAGAGATCCTTTTCTCTGAAACTCAGTAAAAACACTGCCTCATTACTGTATTCTCGCCTATATATCATGCTTTAGGTCCTGAAGCTAAAGACTTTACTTGTGTTTTAGTCGTGCTATTTATGTGTATAATTTGGGGAGGAATATCTGAGCCTCATATCTGTCTCTATATGTTTCCCTGTATTTGTAGTCCTAATTATTTTGTTTGTCATTTAGAATTTTGCCCTTTAAACCTAGGGGTTCAGCCGAGTACTCACCCTCTAGGAATAGTAGTCCCTAAATTCCTCCAGGACTGATAGGATGGGACGGGTAATAGCACGCAATAAGTTTCGTGACCGACACGCGTTTTAATTACCTTTACGGGGTGGACAGAGTAGAATATGGATATGATGACCGATGCACTAATACCACGTGTAGCCCCTTTTCGAGGAGTGATTACCGTGTCACAAACCCGATCTCCGCGAGGAATAAAGGGGGCGCGATAGTTGGTTGATGTCAGAAAATCGAGCTAGTCATCCTCAATTCTTGACTTCGACTCGTACCAATTGTGAACATCCGCCCATGTTGTTGCCTTGAACTTGAGCAGAATTTCTTTCAATTTTTAGGAAGCGTAGGAGCTCCTCAGATTTAGCCCTTTAGTAAATGCTTCAGCTGCCCATTGGTCTGGTACGACCGGTAGCAACATTCTTTCTTTCTAAAATCTGGTCACGAACTCCCGTAGCAATTCGGCTTATCCTTGTGCAATCCTAAATGTGTCGGTCTTTCGAGCATGTACCGTATGGGCCTTGATAAAAGAATCTGAGAGCATATCGAAGGAATCTATTGAATGCTCCAGTAAAAGTGAATACCATGTCAGAGCCCCTTTCGTGAGGGTCTCCCCGAATTTCTTCAGTAAGACTAACTTTATCTCGTGCAGAGCTAAGTCATGCCCCTTCACTGCCACTGATTAGGTGGTGATGTGTTCTTAAGGATCCAAAGTCATATCATACTTTGGCACGTCTATCATTTTGCACCGCTTCGGGATCAATTCTGGTGCCTCGCTTGATTTGAACGACAACTGGGTGTATTTCTTCGAGTATGGTCTTTTCAATACTGGTAGTGCATCCGAAATTTGATTCATTCGGGCGTTTATTTCCCTCACAAACCGTATGAGTTCAGTTTTATAGGGATTATTATCATTATTGTATACTGTTCCCCAGGCCCTGTTGAAGCCGACTTCTCCCCTCGCGGTGTTTTTGTCTACTCTCTGCGTTGTTTGTTTTGCGGGAGCACCAGGAGGAACTGGACCCCGTCCATTCGCATTGTCGGAAGCGCCTGACAACGCTTGCCTCAACTCCATCATGACCTGATCCTATCGTGAAAGGTGGTCCATAATAACCTTTTGTTGCTCCCTCAGGATCCTTACTATTTCAGCGACGTGCTCGTCTTCAGCATCTTTAGGAGTTGCCTCTCGAACATGTCATGGATATTGCCCGCCATGAACCGGCGTGGCCTCATCCTCTTTGTTGTGGGTATCACTGATCGAGTCTTCGTGCTGAGGCTGATTTACTTGGGCCTCAACGTTGTGTACTATGTTGACATCATTATCTGTCATTCTTTATGATTTTTGCTAAGAAAAAAGAATCAAATAGGTTAGTTATAGATGCAAGGATCAACTCAATTACACAACTGTCTAGGCCTCACGGTGCGCGCCAAACTATTTATTGTTAAACAGTACAGTTGAATTTATACGTGATTTATAGACAAGTGAATCAATTTGATCCCAAAATGATAAGTAAAGTAAATAATAATGTAAGACTTAGCATTTGAAGTCAAGATAAAACAACAGAAATCTTGGTTTCAGGAGTAGAGCTTCTGGAGGCAATAATAGCGATCTTAATAAGTAAGAAGATAAAATATTTATTCAGATTTGAACAGTATATAACATAAGCTTGTTAGAAAATTCGTGTCCTTTACAATGGTAGTTGAACTCATTATTTATAGTTGCTCCTAGGGAACAAGGTCCTAAGATCAAACCCCTCTTAAATGATAATTATGGGGACCATTGAAAAATGTGTAACGACATACTATGAATACCATGTTCTTTGTAACGGGCCACGTACTTAATGCTATAAAATATTCTCCATTATATATTATCGGGTGACATGCATTTATTTTGTCTTTTATGAGCAACATTCTCTTCGGGAACAAACTAGATTGCTGCCCTCAGACTTGATTGCATTTTGCCTCGCTTTCTATCTGCTTTCGACTTCACGTATCGCTTTATTATACGAGTATTTGATATGAATATATTTTACTCTATATTAGGTTCCTAAACAAACAGAAAAACATTTTATTGTGTAACTCAAAATATGAAATAGTATAATGTAAATCCTATGACAAAATTCGTACCAGAAATATAAATAATCAGGAAATGGAATATAATCTCAATTCATTATTTGGATATTACATATTCAAAGCAAAACACTTTTGAGTCATGATTTTGTCACGTTGCATGCTTACATACTTTTATCATTGTTGTCCTCTTAAAATACCATGACCGAATTAAGGACCATCATACCTTTTCCTCCATAAGTCACTTATCATGTCTCCCCACCCCCTCCAACCTTAAAACATTACTCTCCCACCCACTTAAGCTTAATAATTGACATAGATGCTCCCAAAAAAAAAAACCTTAATCATATTTAATTTCACATTAATTATTATAGTTAAATCATATATTGAAGTAAAAATTGCTTTTTATAATCATGATAAGTGATAAAGCTTATACACATCCGTAAGTTTCTTTAACCTTGTACTGATCTCATCGCTTCGATTATTCTAACAGCATGTTACTAAATTTTACATGTTGTGTATTTACTAAATACTAAATACTAAATAATCATGTCTCTTAATTACCTTTTTTTTATGTTACTAAATACTATATGTTGTGTCTGTTTCTTTTATTTTTATTCGGAATTTATCAGAAACAGTTACTCTATCTTTATAAGGTAGGGGTAAGGTCTGCATACACTCTACCTGAATTCTACTTTATGGGATTGCACCAGGTCTGTTGTTGTACTCCTCCGCATTATATTTACGTTAGTTGACAAAGATGTGAAATTAACATATTAATTTAATTTTGCATATGTTACAAACAACAGAATAAAAAATTAAAGTGATGGCTGAAAAGTTTGCTCGACATAGATAATATCACTTCAAAGTTAAAATCTGAGTAGTAAAATGAATTTGAATTCATGAGAAATATATAAAATATTATAGTCAAAATAATTTAAACGTAATTAAATAAAATTAGTGTTAATATAATTGTGAATTTGTGATTGGAGTAGTATCTTTTCTATAATTATACGTCTAATTATAGCCAATAATTTTGTTTATATTTTGCCCATTTCTGTTTTATTTTTTAGCTCATTAGGAAAAGAAAAGGAAATAAATTTTAAAAGACTGAATAATGAGGTTGTGAGGTG
>ML409782.1:27322-61525 GCA_005239525.1 Nicotiana knightiana | reverse complement strand
GGGGGGGGGATGAAATGCTACTCTACTGATGGGGTTTGAACTGTGGAAGGCAAAGGAGTCACCTAGTGAGCTGGCCCTCAACCCCAAGAAAAGCTTCTACGCCCCTTAATTTTACCTTAATAATGTTTGGAAACAACTTGACCAGGTCTAACTTCCTTGGAACCAAGTTTTCCATATATGATAGCCAACCTCCAAGTGATGCAGCCATTCAACAACATGGTCGACTTAGTCGGAGATTTCATGTGAAGCAAGTTTCTCCAAGAGTACCTGCATGCAACTACAGAGTAGCTACCATCTCCTATGAACTCAATGTTCTTCGTTCAAGAGGACCTAGAAGAATGCATTGTGCCATGCACTCTATCCCTCTCTCTTCAATCCAGGATGGAGGCAATGCTCCAACACCTACATCATTCCCACAATCGTTTGATGAGAAGACATTTTCTGCACCACTGTCAAAAGCAAAGGAGTCGGCTATAGATATCAACTTGTCTGGCATTTTACGATCAGCAGTAACAGTGGCTTCTCAAGAGCCACTTGTGCTAAAAAACAAGTCTCCTCGGTGGCATGAGCAACTGCAGTGCTGGTGCTTAAATTTTAAAGGACGTGTTACAGTGGCTTCTGTAAAAAACTTTCAGCTAGTGGCAGCGGTTGATCCTTCTCACAATATACCAGTAGCAGAACAAGAGAAAGTAATTCTACAGTTTGGAAAAATTGGAAAAGACATCTTCACAATGGACTACCGCTACCCACTTTCTGCTTTCCAAGCTTTTGCGATCTGCTTGAGCAGCTTTGACACAAAACCAGCCTGTGAATGATTTCAAGCAGATTTATATCATGATAAACTTTCTTTCTTCTTTTTTGTTGCTTTATAATGTTCTGAATTCATGTTTATTCCTTGAGAAAATTTCTCAATTCACGGCCCTTTATATATATGAGAATATTAGTTGTGCCGTGTGTAGTTTCTCTAATGGTATTCTCATGTTTACTGTTTCCGTGTAGTAAATTTATCCTTAAGCTTTTAAATCTATCATTCAGCTTTTTGCCCCTTACGTTGATCTATAGAGCCACATTCATGTGCAGAAGTGATTATGACCCTTCCAATATTTTCATGAGCATAAGTTCTCAGTCCAGACCCTTGAGCTGCTACCTTCTGTCTTTTCTGAATCTTTAAAGCTGTATTTGCATTTGTACTCTGAACAGCAGCTTTCATTAGTTCATTGTTGTGTGTTGAGTTGTCCAACGTTAGAGGGATTTGAGGTCTTTGGTCTCTTTATATGGTCTTGGGCAATCCTCGCCTCATAAGTTAACTTTTGGGGTTGAGTTAGGCCCAAAGTTCATTTAACATGGTATCAGAGCAAGGCTCATCTCAATTATTGTTACTGATGTTGGGACTCTATTTATGTTATCCACGCTCCAATTTGCAGGTCTGGGTGTGAGAGGGTGTTGAGTTGTCCCACATTGGAGGGATTTGAGGTCTTTGGTCTACTTATATGTCGAGAGAAATTCAAAAATAGCCAGATTCATAAGTGGTCATTCAAAATTAGCCACAGTTTCAAAAGTAATCGAAATTTAACACTGTTCAAAATTCAGAAAATACTCCAGCATAATATATTGAAGTTCCAGTATAATGTATCGGTCTAGCATAATATGCTGGAAGTTCATACACAGGTGCTCCAATCTCCAGTATATTGTGCTGGAACTTTTCGCGTGTTGGAGTGCTGGAAGTTCATACACAGGTGCACCAATCTCCAGTATATTATGCTGGATCGGTCTGTGTTGCAGCAAAATAGTAGCTATTTTTCAATGACATTGCAAACGTTGGCTATTTTTGAATGACCAGTCCGAAAACTAGCTATCTCGTGCTATTTTTACTTATATTGGCAATCCTCACTTCAGAAGTTAGCTTTTGAGTTTGAGTTAGGTCTAAGGTCCATTTAACATTGTGCCTAGTTGATTAGCTTGTTCCTTCCATATGATTCTCAGCTATATTCCCTGGTTAGGTACTAGAAGGATGCTTGTTGACAGGTTATTGACCTAGTATGAATCCCTCGGATAGAACTAGTTTAAGAGCATATCCCACTATTTGCAACAACATTATCCTAGGTAGTGAAGCTATACGCCAAATGTCACGTTAATTTTAGCTGATTAAGAGACTTAGAAAAAACCGCAAGCATAGAGGGTTTTTGTTTCTTTAATACTGAGATAGTTTTCCCTTGGACTTGCCTGGTAATATAGTCCAAATAGATGCATTGAAATTTCGGAAATTGTTTGTGGTATCTGGTTGAAGCTTGATACTTTGGACCAGCAGCTAAGATGCATAGAGTTGGGTGACTTTGTTCCAGAGATCTATTGTGAAAATTAGGAAAAGTGAATAAATGAACGGAAATATGACTGCTTATAAAAACCAAAGCAGCAGTGTTGTGATGACCCAAGGGTTCATTTTATGAATTAAGACTCCATTCTAGGCTTATTAATCATCAAAAGATTAATTTTAACTACCACGATTTGCGTGCGCAGTCCAAGCGTGAAACCGGAAAATTTTTATGTGAAAATATAAGAAATATTTTTAGAATTTAAAGTTCGATTTTGGTTGACTTGAGTCGGACATGCAGAGTAAATATCCACACTTGTTTGCCAATTCAGGTAATCTTCTATGTCCGTTCGAGGACGACGAACGTTTGTTTTAGAGGTGGAGATTGTGATGACCCAAGAGGTCATTTTATGAATTAAGACTCCGTTCTAGGCTTATTAGCCATAAAAAGATCTAATTTTAAATTACTTTGATTTGTGTGCACAGTTCGGGCGTGAAACCTGAAAGCTTTTATGTGAAAATATGAGAAATACTAATTTTTAGAATTTAAAGTTTGGTTTTAGTTGACTTGAGTCAACCTTTTAAGTAAATGGACCCGGATCTGTGTTCCGACAATCCCAGGAGGTCAGCAGTAAAATATGGAATTTGGGCATATGCCCAGAATTGAATTCCGAGGTCCCAAGCTAGAAATCAATTTTTGAAAGAAATTATTTTGTTGAATTATTAATGAAATAAAGAAAAGAATTCACGTTTGAAACTATTGGTATCGGGTCCGTATTTTTGGTTCTGGAGTCCGGTACATATTTGTTATAGTATTTGAATACTATCTGTGAAATTTGGTGAGAATCGAAATTTATTTGACGTGATTCGGACATCCGGTTGAGAAATAGTGAACTTTAAGTGTTCTTGAGAAAAAGGATAACTCTACATGTTATTTTCATGATTTGATCGCATGTCCAAGTCCGCTATGATGATTTTAGACTTGTGTGCATGTTTGGTTTAGAGTCCCCGAAGGCTCGGGTGAGTTTTGGATAGGCCACAGAATGTTTTACACTTAGGAAAGTTTGCTGGTTTTCTATTTTCTGGTGCCCAATTATTTAGTGCTTCGCGTTCGCGTAGCATCCATCGCGAACGCATAGAGTAAAAATTTAGCTGGGCCTTTTTGTTTTATGCGAACACGGGACCCCTGACACGAACACGATGGGCTGGGGGGAGACCCTACGCAAACGAGGTCTGGTCCACGCGAACGAGTAGTGTAATAGGCCTGGGGGAGGGGAAACTGACTTTCCTCTATGCGAACGCGGCCCAGTGACTGCGAACGTGAAAGCCTGAGGAGCTAAAGCTCCGCGAACGCGAGACCTGAGATGCGAACGTGAAGGCCAACAGGCCTCGCCCTATGCGAACGCAGGCAGGCCCACGCGAACGCGATGAAGGCCTGCCCAGCTATATTAAAACAGTGTTAAAACAGACAGAACTATTTTTCTTCCTATTTTTTGAACTACCAAGCCCTAAGGAAGATTTTCTTCACCAAAGTTCATCCCCGAAGTGTAGGTAATCAATTCTAAACTCTACTTTTTCAATTACTCAATGTTTTTCATCACTTTTAAATCAAAAATCAAGAGTTTTCATAGTAAAAATTGAGGGTTTGGGTAGAATTAGGGAATTTTGTAAAGATGGGATTTTGACCTCGAATTGAGGTCGGATTTCGAAACTAATTGCATATTCGGGCTCGGGGGTGAATGGGTAAACGGAATTCGGTCCGAACCTTGAGTTTGGACGAAGTGAGCCTGGAGTCGGGTTTTAACTTCTTCTTTTTTTTTTAGAAAACTTAGGAAAACCATAATTTTTCAGTAAAGTTGGTTCCTTTAGCATTAATTAATGATATTAAACTAATTATGATTAGATTCGAGTGTGTTTGAGGTTAATTCGAAAGGAAGAGCGGTAATTGGGCAGCGAGTGGCCTGCGGAATTGAGGTAAGTGTTGTGTCTAACCTTAACTTGAGGGTATAGGTGTTGTGTGACTACTTGCTACTTGTTTTGTTGCTAAATCCAATGTATAGGTGAGGTGACGAGTACCTATACGTTGTGGTCAGGTCATACCATGCGAGTGAATGTTAATTCCTGTTATTTTGGTTGTCTTAAAGCCTATCATCTGTGATTATTCTTGTTAGTGATATGTTGAGAGATTTGTGTCCGATTCCACCGAGATGAATATTATACTGAAAACTGAATTAAGATTGAAATGATAAATGATGATAGAAACCATGATGAAATATTGATTTCTGGTGAAATCCCTTTGAGAATATTGAGTTGAGATATAAATATTAAATAGTGATAGAAACCATGATAAAATATTGACTCCTTGTGAAATTCCTTTTTTTATTATATATGTTATTGATGATTTATTTATATTGTGAGGAAGTGTGTAAAGCACGAAGGGTGATGCCGTGCACGAACTATTTATATTGTGAGGAAGAGAGTAAAACACGAAGGGTGATGTCGTGCATTCTTATATATAATCTGGTGAGGATGAGGGTAAAAGCACGAAGGGTGATGCCGTGTATTCTATTTATTATTTGGTGAGGCTGAGAGTGTAAAGCACGAAGGATGATGCTGTCCAAGTTTACTTTCTATTTTTAATTTCTAAAATTATTGTTGATCACTATTTGTGTTTGCCTTATTGTTTTCCTCATTCCTTATATTGAAATTCCCCATCGCATACTCCCTTCCCATTATTTATTGTTATTACTGTTAGCATGATTTCGATGTCCGGGTTTTATGTGGTGTCCCGTCCTAGCCTCGTCACTACTTCGCCGAGGTTAGGCTCGGCACTTACTCAGTACATGAGATCGGTTGTACTGATACTACATTCTGCACTCTTTTGTGCAGATCGAGATACTGGCCAAAGTTAGGAGATCTTAGTAGTTGAGCATTTTCGTTCGGAGACACGAGGTAGATCTGCTGGCGTCCGCAAATTCCTGGAGTCTCCTCTTTACTTTATAGACGCTGTTTTATTTCTTTTAGAACAGAGATATATTCTTTCATCCCATTATTTTTAGTATTCTTAGTAGTTCGTGAATTCTGACACCAAACCCTGGGTAGACTTATGGTTAGATATATTTAGTTCGAAGTTCGATTTGTTCATTCGATTAGTATTACCATTCATGAAGATATATATATATATATATTGGAAGATATTAGATTTCGTGTTTATTATGAATTGTTCTATTATGTTTAAGTAAACTTTAAAAGGAAATGGTTAGTAAATTTCTAACATCGGCTTGCCTAGCAAGTATTGTGTTAGGCGCTATCACGATCCTGTGGTTTGGGGATTTGGGTCATGACAAGTTGGTATCAGAGAAGTAAGTTGCATAGGTCTCACAATTCACGAACAAGATTGATAGAATCAGGAAGGATCGGTACGGAGACGTCTGTACTTCTCCCTCAGAGGCTATGAAGTTAGGAACAAACTCATTTTTATTTCTACTCTGTCGTGCGATTCTTGATATCTCAAGAAAAAAAAATACTGATTGAACTCTTCTATTCTCTCGCAAATGGTGAGAACGCGTGCTTCTTCTTCCGCTAACCAACAATCCGGTCTTCCAGTAGCAGCAGCTCCTACTAGGGGCAGAGGCCGAGGCCGCGTCAGAGGCCGAGGCCGCGTCAGAGGCCGAGGCCGCGTCAGAGGCCGAGGCCGCGTCAGAGGCCGAGGCCGCGTCAGAGGCCGAGGCCGCGTCAGAGGCCGAGGCCGCGTCAGAGGCCGAGGCCGCGTCAGAGGCCGAGGCCGCGTCAGAGGCCGAGGCCGCGTCAGAGGCCGAGGCCGCGTCAGAGGCCGAGGCCGCGTCAGAGGCCGAGGCCGCGTCAGAGGCCGAGGCCGCGTCAGAGGCCGAGGCCGCGTCAGAGGCCGAGGCCGCGTCAGAGGCCGAGGCCGCGTCAGAGGCCGAGGCCGCGTCAGAGGCCGAGGCCGCGTCAGAGGCCGAGGCCGCGTCAGAGGCCGAGGCCGCGTCAGAGGCCGAGGCCGCGTCAGAGGCCGAGGCCGCGTCAGAGGCCGAGGCCGCGTCAGAGGCCGAGGCCGCGTCAGAGGCCGAGGCCGCGTCAGAGGCCGAGGCCGCGTCAGAGGCCGAGGCCGCGTCAGAGGCCGAGGCAGAGGCAGGACTCAGCCTGTTGCTCATACTGCAGCCCCAGTTGTGGAGTACCAGATTGAGATTTATGGGGGGGCTCCAGCTTAGACCATTCCAGCTGGACCAGCTCAGGTCCCAGCGGGGTTTATTGCCACCCCGGTACTTCAGGATACTTGGTCCGATTAGTGGGCCGGATGGAGAGTGTAGCCTAGATTGGCGCACTCCCTGTTGCAGCAGCCGTATCTCAGGATGGAGGAGCGTTCCAGACTCTTGCTACCCACACTCTTGATCAGACTACTCCTCAAATCCAGACCCCAGCAGCCAACCCAATTGGGGTAGTTCAGACAATTGCGGCAACCCCGATTGTTGATGGGGCAGCTATGACTTCCGATGCCTTATGGATACTGGACAGGTTCATCAAGCTATTTCCACTCCATTTCAGTGGTACATCTTTTGAAGACCCACATGATTTTCTTGACCGCTGCTATGAAGTATTGCAGAACATAGAGATAAGTTGAAGGCAACAGGGTTGGTTTATATGAGTTGTGAAGTTTAACATTGTGGATTATAAGACATTGTGACCTGTGACTTTTTGCCAAGTGGGAAGTCCACGGTCAAGGAATAGATTGCGTGATCATGTGTTATATCGGTGTTGGCCCAGAATGTATAAGGCCTGAGATTTTGCAAGAGATGAAGATGGGACTTGCGGTATGCCTGCCTCCTTAATAACCCTAGACCTCAACACCAAAGGAGTTATATAAACAACTTTAAATCTACGGAAGGTCTACTCAGCATGGAATTCATGATTTCGGATTTTGGGGTGCTTCGGAGGGAGTGCAGTGGTTGACGAGCTTCTAGACCATAGTGTTTGTGCCAAGATTTATCTGTATAGAGCTCTACTTTTGTGATCATTATGCATCAATAGGGATGAGAGTTACCCCAAAGAATAACGAAGAGTATATGAATGAAGGGGGTAGCTTAGCAGTGTTGAGACAAAATAGTAAAAGAAGAAATTGGCCGCTGGTGTTTGTGTCAAGCCTACGAAAAGGACGACCAGCCATTGCAACATCAACTACTTGGATCGGTTCTCCCATATGCTATTGATAGAATTTGTTTCTCAGACTCATTAAAGGATTCAAATATAATCGTAAAATTTTGTACGACGCAGGGCAGATTGATACTTTATTTCGACTAGTGGTAGAAATTGTCCTAAGCTTGGGATAGTCATGTTTCATCAGAGCACTCAGGCTACGTGCCCCATTGCAGTTACAACTCAACTTACATGTCCAGCTAGGGGAAAGGGGTCGGAATGTCGAAGGTGGAGGTCGGACTCCTAGAGGTGGAGACCCAGCCTGTTGATATACTTTTTATGGTATGGCTGAGGTCGTTGTATCAGATCGTGTCATTACAATTACAATTTTTAATTATTATAAAGTGGCAATTTCCTTAACTTGATTCGGTTATAAGTATCTAAGAAAGTTCTCCTAATATGCTCCACTCATGGGTGTGCTTCGTAACCCTGAAATCTACTTATATGAATACGTGTATTGAGAAATTTTATGCAGATAGATATGTCTATCAATACGTGTTGTAATTTTGTTTAATGGAAAATATTTAAAAGAAGAAAATGAAATGTTTCGATTGGCACGGTGCGCATATTACTTGTGATTCATAACTACGGGCGAGACCCTCGCATTTTAATATGATTTGGTATGTTTAAATCGGGCTACAAGCCGCGGTGGAAGTCATATAAGGACGAGGTCCTTGTGATGGAAATTCTTGTGCTTAAATTCTCTCTTGTGAAATTAAATTTTGTACTATAGTACTAATAAGAGTCATGCCTGTTAGGTTTATTTTAAAAATTTTGTATAAAATTTAGTTGTGCATAATTTTCCAAATGTGTGTTATAATTATTGAGATTTAACCTACAAGGTAGGTGCCCGCCCATATGGAGTTAGATGAAACACGTTAATTCAGGTAGATAATTATGAGTTCTCCATGCGTCGCATCTCGTTGTCAGTATTGTGAAGGTTTGAAAGGAGATTATTGTTAACGTAAAGTTAGTTGATGATTCTGCAATTGATTATGAGCAACTATTAAGATCATATTGAACCAAAAAGGTGTTCCATTTAAATGGTTGGACGAGTGTGAGGCGAGCTTTCAAAAGCTCAAGACAACTTTGACTTCAGCACTGGTATTGGTGTTACCATCAGACTCAGGTTCTTTCACGGTATATTGTGATGCTTCCCGTGTTGGGCTTGGAGCAGTATTGATGCATGATGGCAGGGTGATAGCATATGCGTCACGACAGTTAAATATTCATGAGAAGAATTATCCGGTCCATGACTTAGAGTTGGCAGCCATTGTTCACACGTTGAAGATTTGGAGGCACTATCTTTATAGCATGCCATGTGAGGCTTACACGGATCATCGTAGCCTCCAGTACTTGTTCAAGCAAAAAGATCTTAATTTGAGACAGAGGACATGGTTAGAGTTATTGAAGGATTATGGCGTCACTATATTGTATCATTATGGAAAGGCCAATGTGGTGGCCGACGCATTGAGTAGAAAAGTATTAAGTATAGGAAGCCTTGCATGTATTCCAGTTAGTGAGAGACCGTTAGCTTTAGACATTCAGACGTTGGCTAATCAGTTCGTGAGGTTGGATATTTCGCCCAGCCATGTTCTAGCTTGTACAGTTCCTTATTCGAGCGTATCAGTGATCGGCAGGATGACGACCCGCATTTGATGGTCCTTAGGGACACAGTTCGGCACGGTGGTTCCAAGAAAGTTATAGTTGGAGATGACGGTGTTTTAAGGATGCATGGTCGTATATGTGTGCCTAACGTTGACGGCCTTCGTGAGTTGATCCTTGAGGAGGGTCACAGTTCTAAGTATTTTATTCACCCAGGTGCTACCAAGATGTACCAGGACCTGCGACACAACTATTGGTGGAGATGGATGAAAAAGGATATTGTTGCTTATGTGGCTCGTTGTTTGAATTGCCAACAGGTGAAATATGAGCATCAGAGACCCGATAGTTTACTTCAGCAGATAGAGATTCCTGAGTGGAAGTGGGAGCGTATCACTATGGGCTTCGTTATTGGACTCCCACGGACTCAGAGGAAGTTCGACGCCATTTGGGTTATTGTGGATAGGTTGACTGAATCAACACATTTCATTCTAGTGGCAAGTACTTACACTTTGGAGCGGTTGGCAGAGATATATATTCGAGAGATTGTTCGTCTTCACGGTGTGCCCGTATCTATCATTTCTGATCGAGGTACGTAGTTTACCTCGCACTTTTGGAGGGACGTTCAGCGAGAGTTGGGTACCCGAGTTGAGCTGAGCACAACATTTCATCCTCAGACGGACGGGCAGTCCGAGCGTACTATTCAAATTCTAGAAGATATGCTCTGCACTTATGTTATTGACTTTGGAGGTTCTTGGGATCAATTATTGCCGTTAGCGGAGTTTGCCTACTATAATAGTTATCAGTCGAGCATTCACATGGTTCCCTATGAGGAATTATATAGTAGGCGGTGTAGTTCGCTAGTTGGGTGGTTTGATCCGGGAATGGCTCGGTTATTGGGTACAGACTTAGTTCAAGAGGCCTTAGATAAGGTCAAGATTATACAGGATCGACTTCGTGCAGCTCAGTCTAGGCAAAAGAATTACGCCAACCGTAAGGTTCGTGATGTGGCATTCATGGTTGGAGAGCGGGTATTACTTCGGGTATCGCTCATGAAGGGTGTCATGAGATTTGGGAAGAAGGGAAAGTTGAGCCCTAGGTATATCGGGCCATTTGAGATTCTTGATAGAGTGGGGGAGGTAGCATATAGACTTGCGTTGCCTCTAGGGTTATCCTCCATTCATACGTTATTTCATGTATCTATGCTCCAGACATATCATGGCGACCCGTCCCACGTGTTAGATTTCAGCTCTGTCCAATTGGACAAAGATTTGACTTATGAGGAGGAGCCGGTAGACATTCTAGACCGCCAGGTTCGTAAGTTGAGATCAAAGATTTATCCTTCAGTTTGAGTGCAGTGGAAAGGTCAGCCCGTTGAGGGAGCTACTTGGGAGTCCGATTCGGACATGCAGAGAAAATATCTGCACTTGTTTGCCAATTCAGGTAATCTTCTATGTCCGTTCGAGGACGAACGTTTATTTTAGAGGTGGAGATTGTGATGACCCAGGGGGTCCTTTTATGAATTAAGACTCCGTTCTAGGCTTATTAACCATAAAATGATTGATTTTAACTACCTCGATTTGCATGCATATTCCGGGCGTGAAACTGGAAAGCTTTTATGTGAAAATATAAGAAATACTAATTTTCAGAATTTAACATTTGGTTTTAGTTGACTTGAGTCAATATTTTGAGTAAACGGACCCGGATCTGTGTTCCGACAATCCCGAGAGATCCACAGTAAAATATGGGACTTGGACGTATGCCCGGAATAAAATTCTGAGGTCCCAAGCCTTAGAAATCAATTTTTGAAAGAAATTGTTTTACTGAATTATTAATGAAATAAAGAAAAGAATTAACGTTTGAAACCATTGGTATTGGGCCCGTATTTTTGGTTCCGGAGCCCGATACAGATTTGTTATAGTATTTGAATACTATCTGTGAAATTTGGTGAGAATCGGATTTTATTTGGCGTGATTCGGACGTCCGGTTGAGAAATAGTGAACTTTAAGAGTTCTTGAGAACAATGATGAGTATTGGGGTTTAATTCATAGTTTTATATGTTATTTTCATGATTTGATCACACGAGCAAGTCCGTATGATGTTTTAGACTTGCGTGTATATTTGATTTAGAGCCTCGAGGGCTCGGTGAGTTTCGGATAGGCCACAAGATGTTTTACACTTAGGAAGGTTTACTGGTTATCTATTTTCTAGTGCCCAGGTATTTAGTGCTTCGCATTCGCGTAGCATCTATCGCGAACGCATAGAGTAAAAATTTAACCGGCCTTTTTGTTCTACGCGAACACGGGACCCTTGACGCGAATGCGATGGGCTGGGGGGGAGACCCTACGCGAACGCAGTCTGGTCCACGTGAATGCATAGTATAACGGGCCTAGGGGAGGGGAGACTAACTTTCCTCTATGCGAAGGCGGCTCAGTGGCCGCGAACGCGAAGGCCTGAGGAGGTAAAGCTCCGTGAACGCGAGCCCTGAGACGCGAACGCGAAGGCCAACAGGCCTGACTCTATGCGAACGCAGGCAGACTCACGCGAACGCGATGAAGGCCTGCCCAGCTATATTAAAACAGTGTTAAAACAGACAGAACTGATTTTCTTCCTATTTTTCGAACTACCAAGCCCTAAGGAAGATTTTATTCACCAAATTTCATCCCCAAAGTGTAGGTAATCAATTCTAAACTCTAATTTTTCAATTACCCAATATTTTTCATCACTTTTAAATCAAAAATCAAGAATTTCCATGGTAAAAATTGAGGGTTTGGGTAGAATTAGGAAATTTTTTAAAGATGGAATTTTAACCTCAAATTGAGGTCGGATTTCGAAACTAATTTCATAGTAGGGCTCGGGGGTGAATGGGTAAACGAAATTTGATCCGAACTCCGAGTTTGGACCAAGCGAGCTCGGGGTCGGGTTTTAACTTTTTTTGAGAAAACTTAGGAAAACCATAATTTTTCAGTAAAGTTGGTTCCTTTAGCATTAATTAATGATATTAAACTAATTATGATTACATTCGAGTGTGTTGGAGGTGAATTCGAAAGAAAAAGCGGTAATTAAGCAGTGATTGACCTGAAGAATTGAGGTAAGTGTTGTGTCTAACCTTAACTTGAGGGAATATGTGTTGTGTGACTACTTGCTACTTGTTTTGTTGCTAAATCCAATGTATAGGTGAGGTGACGAGTACCTATACGTTGTGGTCAGGTCATACCATGCGAGTGAATGTTAATTCCTGTTATTTTGGTTGTCTTAAAGCCTATCATCTGTGATTATTGTTGTTAGTGATATGTTGAGAGATTTGTGTCCGATTCCACCGAGATGAATATTATACTGAAAACTGAATTAAGATTGAAATGATAAATGATGATAGAAACCATGATGAAATATTGATTTCTTGTGAAATCTCTTTTAGAAAATTGAGTTGAGATTTAAATATTAAATGGTGATAGAAACAATGATAAAATACTGATTCCTTATGAATTTTTTTATATATATATGTTATTGATGATTTATTTATATTGTGAGGAAGAGTGTAAAGCACGAAGGGTGATGTCGTGCATGATTTATTTATATTGTGAGGAAGAGAGTAAAGCACGAAGGGTGATGCCGTGCATTCTTAAATTATAATATGGTGAGGATGAGGGTAAACGTACGAAGGGTGATGCTGTGTATTCTATTTATTATTTGGTGACACTGAGAGTGTAAAGCACGAAGGGTGATGCCTATTTGTGTTTGCCTTATTGTTTTCCTCATTCCTTATGTTGAAAATTCCCCATCGCATGTTCCCTTCCCATTATTTGATGTTATTCATGTTAGCATGATTTCGATGTCCAGGTTTTATGTGGTGTCCCGTCCTAGCCTTGTCACTACTTCGCCGAGGTTAGGCTCGGCACTTACGCAGTACATGAGGTCGGTTGTACTGATACTACATTCTGCACTCTTTTGTGCAGATCGAGATACTGGCCAAAGTTAGGAGATCGTAGTAGCTGCGCATTTTCATTCGAAGACACGAGGTAGATCTGCTGGCGTCCGCAGATTCCTGGAGTCTCCTCTTTACTTTATAGACGTTGTTTTATTTCTTTCAGAACATAGATATATTCTTTCATCCCATTATTTGTAGTATTTTTAGTAGTTCGTGAATTGTGACACCAGACTCTGGGTAGACTTATGGTTAGATATATTTAGTTCGAGGTTCGGTTTGTTCATTCGATTAGTATTACCATTCATGAAGATATATATATATATATATATATATATATATATATATTGGGAGGTATTAGATTTTGTGTTTATTATGAATTGTTTTATTATGTATAAGTAAATTTTAAAAGAAAATAATTAATAAATTTCAAACATTAACTTGCCTAGCAAATATTGTGTTATGCGCCATCACAATTATGTGGTTTGGGAATTTGGAAAACAAAACAAGAAGAAAGCGCAGTAGCATTAACGTTCGCGGATAAGGGAAAAAGACAAAAAATAAAAGGAGAAATTTCCTTATCATTACTGGGAATTATGCGTCGTTTGCTGCCTTCCCTGGAAGTAAGTTTACTTTTCTGTGAGATAGAGCCAACATAAAAAGGAAATTACAAACAAATATAGCCAATTGGACAGCAATTTTAACGTAGAAATCCCCAATTATTCGTCAATTTATTGAACAAAAAACAAAAATATGTTCTGTCAAAGTTCGGAAAACATCTTTTCCTACCTAGTTTTGTTACTACTTCTAATCAATGTTTCTCGTGTGCTTCGTTAATCTTTTTTTGTTATTCTTTTAAAATGTTTGACTACTGAGAATTACTAAATGTCAAACACTCTGCATATCCACCCTAGTATCTGACCACCAAAATGTACCTAACAACTTCATCTTTTAATCAAAGGTGAGATCCCTTTGAAAAGTTAATTACAAACACTAAATGTTCAGGATTTGTGGTATATTCTTTCAAAAAAGAAAAAAAGAGTCTTAATACATGAATACAAGAAGTCGATAGAAAGTAACGGATCGAATAGTTTGGATTAGCAACTGTGAAAACGACAAGGTTTATCATTAAACTTGTCATATAGTAATCGAAAGCTTAATAAAAATGTCATTTTTACAAGCAAAAAAAACAAACTAAAATTTGGATATTACTTCTTTAAAAGAAAACTCAAGAATATGTGTTTGATTTACCTTGGTCCAAAAAACTAAACGCGTTGCTCGACTTTGCCCATTTCCAAATTCCTTTTCTGCACTTTATACTTGAACAGCACTACACTAGTGTACCTATTGAATGTACATTAGACACTACCATAATTCATAATGACTCGAGCAGATGACGTTACATTTATCAAGATAGTGTTAAGTATATCCATTCACAATAAATCAACAATTATACGTTATTTTCTACATTTAAACAGATGGAATTTATGTCATCAAAATCTGATCTAACCTCAAAACCACTCTTGATCAATATTAGGAGGCAAATACACCTCATAATTCAAATCTGATTATTAATAAAATGGAAAGGAAGATTAGTAAAAGCCTCAGTGAGACTGAGGTGCCCAATAATGTGAATAGTAACACTAATAATCGTTCTTTACATCAGGAAACAATCATTACTCGTATTACAAAATAATATACACCTGAAAGCAACCTGTGAAATGTCAATCATATAAATACAAACAATAACTAGATAAAAAAAACAAACAATAATTACACCTTCTACCCCAAGCTTTTTAGGGTCAGCTACGACTATATGAATCATTCCTGTCCATGTTCAGTAACAAAAACTAGACGAACCTGAGAAAATTGTACACATCCTACCATGCAAAAATGTGCATACTTTACTATCTACAAAAAATCAGCGCAAGGCCGATGGCCATAGTCGAGACTGCTGACATCTTCAATTGCCAAAATTAAAGAGGTAAAATCAGATAGCATCACTTCTATTTTATCCTTTTGGTAGCAGCAGAAGTACGCCTTGAGAATAATTTCCCAAAAAGTCCTGTTGATTTGGAACAAGATTTCTGCGGAGTAGAGTCAATGATAGGAATGTCAACATCTGATTCAAAAGACTCTGCAATATCACTAACTTCACCCCTCAACACTCTCAGCAACTCCAAAGCCATTGCCTTTGCTTTGTTGTTTCCATTAACAGATACATTGACAAGTTCTGGGATCACTCCTTCATTCATCACCAGATGACAATACTGAACCTTTTGAGAGCATAAAGAAAGAAGAAAAGCCACTGCATGCTCCTGGTCCTTGTGACTCTCTCGTTCGAGCAGTCTCACAACTGAGCCAATGCATCCATCAGTTTCAGCTATAGCAATTCTAGCACCTTCATCGATGCATAAGTTTTGCAAAATAATAACACAATCTCTTGCAAGACTCGTATCCTCAAGAAAAGGGACCAACTTGGGAAACAACTCCGAAGGTACAATCAAGGAACCAAGTTTGCTACTTCCTGACATGTTACATAATAGTTTGATGGCTGATTCCTGCAATTCCGGAACGTGTGCATCAAGAGTTTCCAGGACAGTAGTGAGTGCACCAGACACGGCAATATTATGCTGACAATGTTGGTGGCGAGACAGCACCTCGAATACGAAAAGAGCTTCTTTAGACACCTCTGAACCAAGCAATGATGTCAAAAGCGCAAATTCATCATCACTCAAGTAAGGTATACTGCTTCTGAGACAAAGGAATCATACAAGGATCAGTATTTGGAAGTAGAATAAGATAATAAAAACCATAATAATGATATAAACTATAGCATCAAAGATAGAAGAAGACAAATACTACCTCGTATTCTAGTATTTTGAAAGGTGCAGAAGCATTATAAGAATGAGGGTATCGATATAATCAACTAAAATCAGAACTGGATTTTGAGAAAAAAACAAGAAATTCTACCAAAGGGGAAGAAGTCGACAAGCTCACATTTCATTAGAAACAGTAATTACTCGAAAAGGATTTCAAAATTTTGTTACGTGGATTTCCTCTCCCCAGAGCTTTGTTAGAATAATTTGTCACCACAGAGGTTCTTAGGAAAATTAACAGTTACCATTTCTCTAATCCGCTTAGGTGGGGACTAAATCTACAACAAAGAATCACAGACACATAAAGAGAGAGCAGATTTAATTACCCGCATTTGTCTAGAACTGCTAATAGTGACTGACATCCCAATAACTGAGCATCCAGGTCATGACATTTACATGCATCTTTCAAGAATCTAAAAAGTTTCTTAACAAAATTCTCGGATGACATCCAATTGCAAGCTTGACCGTTTTGTTTCAACATGTTTCTGATATTTCCAACCAAGTTGCATTGAGACTCCCAAGAAAGGGAATTGAGCCTCGCTAAACAATCCAGTTCCGTTTCTTTCATGCTTCTTCCAGATTGAACTTTGTGAAAATTGCCACTGCTTTCCGGTGACACCACATTGAAATCATTTGGCATCTTATGATGCAAAGAGTGTGATGCAGAACCAGCATCATACGATCCCATTGACAAATTGCTGAAGTCTATAGGTAGAGATAGATCTATCATTGAGCTGCTCAAGCTAGCAATTGAAGTGGAAGATGATTCCCATGAGTGACCTACAGCTGCTTGTAGGCTGGGGTCAACAACGCTGACCCCATGTGCTGCAGTCCACTTTAATATTAGGTCCTTCATCGAGTTATTTGGGGTTAACGACAAGTGGACCAATCTCCTTTTAGTTTTTGGACATGTATCATTACCTTGCGCAAACCATTTTTCAATCCAAAATCTTTCATATGTTTGTCCAGAAGCAATGACAACAGGATCATACATTAGTCTCAAAGATAAAGGACATTTGAACTCATCTGGAATTAGAGAGGGGTTGAAGATATCCCTTTGAGCATCATCATGATGAAATCTCAGACGAGATTCCACTTCATATTGATTTCCAAATGAGACGGAGTCTTCATGCTGCATAGATTCGTTCTCTGTTTGCTCTGCCACAATTGATTTTCCATTTTTATTGAGAAGATTCAGAAAGAGCAATAAGATTCTCCTCTTTCCTGGATCACCCTCCACAACTTTCTCCAGCTGTTTTTTTATGGATCGTTTCTCTATCAAAATATTCTTTGGAGATGTAATATGCAGCTTCTGCATAGCAATTTGAATAGCTTCAACGACATGTTCGTCCCCTGAATGTGTTGTAGATGTATACTGCTGAAGTAATTCCCTCAAAACCTTTCTTGCCTCCTCTTCAGATGGGTCCAACCTGAATATCCCAGCCCTCAGGTCCGCAACCAGTTGCGATATCTGCAGCCAATAGTGTCATTTAAGTGCATTTCCACGGCCAGCAAATGAAAACAGAAATCAGCCAGTAGAAGAAAGAACGATCTTTCTTCTCTTTCATTGGGGAAGAGAAATCAAAGAGATGAAGGAATGAAGTTGAATGAGCTTGCAGGTTTAAGATATCAAAAAGGCTCTGGCAACGGTAAATGGATAGATAGCCTAATAATCACACTACAGGCATCATCATCTTGTTAAAAACAGCAAAAGTATTAACAATCGAAGTAGCATGCACCACAGGCTTGGATGTAAAATCAATAATCAGGATACATCAACAATTTGTTTTCCATCAAAAAAATTAAACACGGATTAAACTCTCAATAGGGAAGTTTCCTGACTCACCTCTGCAGCCAGCATTACAGGAACCATATTCAGCATTTGGCTTAAGCTTTGCTCAAGCAAGTTTCTTGATTTCTTACATCTTGAAAGTATAACATCTCCTGTTAATGCCTGAACATACAGTACTAAGTTTTATCAAGACCAATATTCCGTAATGTGAATGAAGACACTAATTATTACAACAATCAGATAAATTAAAGGGGGGTGCACTAATTATCAGTACTAAAGATTGATATTTGAGTGAAAATGCATACCAAGTATAGTTTACTGGATTCACTGCAATGCTGAAGAATGTCCTTGGCTTTGTCAAGTGCTCGGTTTAACTGGCAAAGTACCTGTATTCCTGAGTTGCATCGAGGACGGGCTTCTTCAACTGCTGGAAGTAACATTGAAACTCTTTTTACAAATTTAATTAGTTCCATGCACATTAGACGATGCACCTGCATTCATCATATAATAGCGGAAATATTTAGTCATAAAAAAGGGTTGTACAGCTGAAGGTAATTAAATAGCACAATGGTACTTGATAACGACAAAAGAAACCATGAAATTTGACAGGTAATAATCTTTGAATGAAGCTAGGCATTCAACAATCTCTTAAAGACAACTTTAAACCAGTATAATGCTGAAAATAAGGCAACCAGTTTTAATTTCGGATAAATTTCAGCTTGAATTCCAAGAGTTAAACAACTCTCTTATAATTTATTAGGAGCTAGAGCTAAGTCATGCAAAACTCTATTACCAGAAAGCTTCTTTTCCTTTCTCTTTATATACCTAGAAAAAGGACTAGTGACAACACATACTCTTTCTTAATGTGAAGGCACCAAGATTAAGAGGAATAATTGCTTTGGAGATGAGGTTATATCCGGAAGTTTTGTGACATCTCATTAGTAAGCAGAAGAATGATTTGAGAATAAATTATCTAAAATTAACAACTTGTGGAGATAAGGAGCTAATAGAGAACAGATGAAGAGAGCACAGTTTTCTATACCTTAATGTCCCGTGGAGATGGTATCTGACCAACTAAAGCAGCATCACTCCCCATCAGGAAATTCTGCTAAAAAGAACAGAAAGCTTTGCTGTTAACTTTGAATGGTAAATACTACTAGTATCAACCAGTCAGCATATAACAAAAGATAAAAAACACAAAAAGTCCACAGGAAGGAAGGAAAAAATTATTCAGAAAGCATACAACTTGGGAATTATTCTATATCATGAAATCATGGCTACATTAGCATAAATTGACTGCAACAGTCTTGAGTTCATATTCTAAGCTCCTGAAGAACAAGAACCAATCTGTTTTACACTAGATAGTGGCAGTATTCTGAATCTGAGCCATATACTATGTTTATCTAAAAAGTGGAGAAAATCCTTACAAGAAAATGGATTTACTGGTAAAATCATTACATCTTAGGCTATAAAGGTTAAAACATAGTACTTCACGAATTTCCAATTTCTCCTGACAAAGACAGAAACATCCACAGCTGCATAACCAAATCTGTTTTAATCACAAGTTTTTTTTAAAAGGAAAACTTGAAAAGCAAGGAATTTCACATTGAAAAGGCAAAGAGAAAATATTATACTCAACAACCAATGAATTAAATTCCGAAAAAGTTCAAATTA
The DNA here is from genome assembly GCA_005239525.1 of Nicotiana knightiana. Lineage (NCBI taxonomy): Eukaryota > Viridiplantae > Streptophyta > Magnoliopsida > Solanales > Solanaceae > Nicotiana > Nicotiana knightiana. The sequence continues at coordinate 42,131 of ML409782.1, read as the reverse complement.
TTCAAAGCAGCAGAAACTAAACAAATAAAATGTCGAGAATCCTTACCGAATGGTGAGTAACACAGAATCCGTACTATCCTTAAAATGAAAAACTCAATTCTGAACAGTTCCAGTTATTTCTTTCAACTGGAAACTCTAATGAAACTAAGGGAACAAGCAGCCAAAACTCAACCCCACCTTCCAAGAACCTCATCAAATTCCCAGCAAAATTTCAAAATTTGGTTGTACAGTGAATACTTTTCTCATGACTGCACAAGGAGAAATGGTCAAAGAGAAACTTTCTTTTCTACACAAAAAGAACCCAATTCTTTCTCCAGAAAATTGAACAAATTACATCATTAGTCGTTCCATTGATAAGCAAGATTGGATCAACATCATCATATATAAATTCCCAATTATCTGCTTCTGACAACCCAACAGTAAAGCAGCAATCTAACACCCTGTTCCTTTTTTATGAGCCTTACAACCAAAAAGTACAGACGATAGGTAGAAGATGATTATGTTGTAGAAGCAGAGCGGAAGTTGGTGGAGGACTTTACTGAATGCCTTAGGAAGATCACGGAGCTATTTTTGTCAAGAGTCAACACAAAACCTCAAAACTCAAACAAGACCGCACTAAACTAACACACAGACATCAACACACAGTCTATGAACCCACAACCACCACTGTTTTTTTTTATTACTACTATAACTTTCATACTATGACATTTTGTTTAATTATACTAATAATTAATTTCAGCTTGCAATTATACTCCGTATTTAGTTGGCCACATTAAGAAAATAATACTCACAAATGTTGCGTTTGGTTGGTTGCATAATAAAATTAATCTCTAATATTTAAAAAACTTTGGTTTACTTTTATTACACTAATTAATATCTACATTAAGTAACACTATGAGAATTTATATATCATTTAATGCAGAAAATAATGTGAAATAATAATATATGTATTAATAATACAAAAATTAAATTATATATAAATAAAAGAGGAAATCTTGATGTGACAGATAGGCCCTCCTGTTCAGAAAAGCCCACCCAAAAGATCGTAAGGCCCCTAAAATTCGAAAAGTGTTGTGCCCACGTCAAGTTGCTGTGTTTATATCTTCCATAATGGACCTACATTCCTTCCTACAATTGGCTAAAGATCATGTAAAAATAGCACCGACTAATCAATTTTTGGACTGATCATTTAAAAATAGTCATTATTTTACTGTAACAGAGACCGGTCCAGTATAATATACTGAAGTTCGGTGCACCTGTGTATGAACTTCCAGCATATTATGTTGGAACTCCAACACGCGGAAAGTTCCAACATAATATACTAGAGATTCGAGGACCTGTGTATGAACTTCCAGCATAATATACTGGAGTTCCAGTATACTTATGCTCGAACTCCAGTATATTATGTTGAAGTTCCAGTATATTATACTGGATTTCAGTATATTATGCTGGAGTATTTTCCGAATTTTAAAAAGTGTTTTCGTTCAGATTTATCTTTACATGAAAAGTGGCTAAATTTCGATTACTTTAAAAATTGTGGCTATTTTTAAATGACCACTTGTAAATTTGGCTATTTTTGAATTTCTCCCAAAGATCATTGTCCTTCGGATAGTCGATAATTTTGAACAAAATGAAAAATTAATGGCACTTTTTAAAAATTCAAATGTTCTAATGAAAATATAAAATCATCCTCGATAAATACCTTCAGGAATGAATTTGTTTCTGATTCTGCATTCCGGAGCAGGACTTGACTTGTGTATTTATCTTTAATTCGGAAACATTTAATGTCAAGAAAATGAAATGAAAGTATTCAAACTTATTGTTTTTAGGGAAAAGTACCAAAATGCCCCTCTAAGTATGAGAAATGTAGAAAAATTACCCTTGTTTTGAATTTGATCCCAAACATATCTTTATTATTAGTGAATGGGTTCAAATTTGGCCCTCAACTATAGAAAGTAAAACAAGTTTGCCCTCCATTCGTCTTTCGTCCCAAACATGGCGTTATCATGAGTGGACTAGCTCAGACAATACTCTTAATCTAAAAATTACACAAATCCAATATGGTTAAAAGAGCCGAAAACATCTTATTGCTCAGCATATTCATATTTTTTTCAATTATAAACATTTTACTCTCCTGAAATTTAACAACTATTGAACAAAACATAGATTCTAGATAAAACAATTATGTGAAGGATTATTTTAATACCATATGGCCGAACATTTAATCCAAAACCTTAAATTTATGGATGGAGCGGGCTTAAGTTCTCTATAAAACTTGTCTCGTTAACTAATACTACTATTTTCATTCATTACTTACATATGGAGGAGCGAAACACAACTAAATCTGGGAGTAGGATTTCATTTATGAATATCTTTCTTTACACAATTTATTGTTTTATAAACACAATCCGTAGCTTTCTTTTATTTTTCCCGGTCTATTTATCAAATTTCTATAGTGGCTGAAAGAAAAGAGAAAATGACAGGATTAGTATTATATTCTTTTTTCTGTTTATTGGTAGGAGGGTTAGAGTTTGATAACTACAAGTCATAAAAAGTGTGGCGACTGACTGACTGACTTTGTCAATGGAAAAATGGCGTGGAGATTGTGATTTGTGGATATGAATTATGATTAATGGGCGTAACCAAAACGATGGCAAAGGAACGTCATGCTATTCGTATTAACAGTAAACAGAAAATATGATGAGTTGATGACCATCTAAAAACATTGAATAGTTAAACTTAATTAAGCTAGCTTTTAATTTTAAAATGTACATATCTTTCTTTTTAATCTCTAAAAAACCTCAGCTTTGTTATCTGTAATTAAATGATATATACTATTCATCGGCAATCTTGTACCTTCCCACGCGTGTACCAATTATTTGTTTAGTCCTAATATCCACCGATTTGAAAGCATTTGACTAATACTATGGCCGGAGTTTTTTGCATTTAATTGTAGAACAAGTAGTCGAATTTAGAGTAGTACTATATATATATATATCTATGGAAGGAAAGAGTAAACGCACTAATTGAACGTTGACGTCCTCTTTTGTACTAGTATGATTTATCAGCTTCACCAACCCAAAATCTAAAGACATTTCTACTTTCCCTTTTTTATTTTCATTTCTATGTACTGAATTAGACTCCCCTTCAACAAAAGGCAGATCTATTATATATATTTTGTCAATTCGGCTGAACTCACTTCTTTCAGTTCGTATTATATATTGTTGGGAATAAACCCCCCACAGAAATATTATTCACGGTAATAAAAGCGGAATAATAACGTAGCACCGAGATACGATAATCAACAATAAAAGAGCGATAATGACACCAAGATTTTTACGAGGAAAACTCTTCTGAATAAGGGGAAAAACCACGACCCCAAGAGGAGCAACTGATATCACTATAGTAAGGAATTTTACACTTTGTAGATCCGAGTAAAATACTTCAAAGACCTATAATATCAAAAGAAATAACCCTCTTTTGATATTTCCACATCACTACAATATCGCTCATACTCTATATTTTTTCCCACATATTATTTTCTTATACTTTGTCTGTGATGCCTCACTCTTTCTTTCTCTCTTTGTTGGTGTGATTGAAGAAGTGAAAGAGCTCCCCTTTTATAGGAGAGCAAAACTTAGTCCCCAAGAATGCTACATAAAAATTATTAATTCTTCTCCACAAATCTTAAACTTTGGCTCCAAGTAAAATCTTCCACCAAAGATCTTTGCCATAGCATAGGCAAAATAGGCATAAGGCTATTGCCAACTTTTGCCAACCAATGGGATGGACCTCACAATCTCCCCCTCCAATCTCATTCACCTGAAGGAGGCAATACCGGGGTTGCTAGTTTGAGTGCATACCGACAAGTTCTTTGCATAGCTCGAACTTGTCTCTTGGTACCACCTTGGTCAGCATATCCGAAGGATTCTCACTTGTACGGATGTTCTTGACCTGCATAGATCCATCCTCTATTCTTTCTCGAATCCAATGATATCTCACGTCGATATGCTTTGTCCTTGCATGATACATGGTGTTTTTGCTCAAATCTATTGCAACTTGGCTGTCACAATAGACTATATATTCCTTCTGGTGCAATCCAAATTCTTGAAGAAATCGTTTCAGCCATACCATCTCCTTGCCAGCTTCAGTAGCGGCAATATACTCTGCTTCAGTTGTAGAGAGTGTGACACATTTCTTCAACTTCAACTGCCATGATATAGCACCCCCTGAAAATGTGAATATATCAGCATTTGTGTAGCCCTTCAAGATTGGATCAGATCCTCCAAAACACAAGCAATCTCCTACAGTACCTCTTAGGTACCTGAGTATCCACTTGACTGCTTCCCAATGTTCTTTTCCAGGATTTTCAAGGAACCTGCTAACAACACCAACTGCATGAGAAATATCAGGTCTGGTGCATACCATTGCATACATCAAGCTTCCGACTGCTGAAGAATAAGGAACTCTGGCCATGTTCCCTTTCTTCTCCACTGTTGTAGGACACATCTTCTTGCTCAACTTCATATGACCAGCAAGAGGTGTGCTGACTGGCTTAACACTTTTCATGTTGAAGCGTTCCAGTACACGTTCAATGTACTTCTCCTGAGATAGCCACAACTTTCTGCTTGTTCGCTCTCGAACTATCTTGATCCCCAGAATTTGTTGTGTTGGGCCCAAGTCCTTCATATCAAATGACTTGGACAAATCTCTCTTCAACTTTGCAATCAGCTCCTTGTCTTGTCCTACAATCAACATGTCATCCACATACAACAACAATATAATAGGTCTTTATATATGCTTGACTTTTCATGAATGAGTCAAACTTAATGTACCACTGCCTTGGTGCCTGCTTCAACCCATAAAGACTCTTATTCAATTTTCACACCATGTGTTTCTTTCCAGCTACTTCAAATCCTTCTGGCTACTCCATATAAATTTCCTCTTCCAAATCTCAATGAAGAAATGCAGTTTTCACATCCAACTTCTCCACTTCAAGATTTAGGCTAGCTGCTAAGCTCAATATTGTACGAATAGTAGTCATTTTGAAAACAGGTGAGAAAATTTTATCAAAATCTATACCTTTCATCTGTTCGAAGCCTTTAACCATCAATCGAGCTTTGTATCTGACCAGATTGCCATTTTCATCTTTCTTGAGTTTAAAGACCCACTTGCATTTGAGTGGTCTTTTACCCTTTGGAAGTTCAACTAGCTTGTAAGTGCCATTTTTCTGTAGAGATTCCATCTCTTCTTGCATGGCTTTCATCCACCGGTTCTTTTCTGGATGGGACAGCACCTCTTTAAGACTTTTTGGCTCCCCCTCATCACTGATGAGGACATACTCTGTAGAAGGGTACTTGCATGACTCTACCCTTGGCCTTTCTGATCTCCTTAGAGGTTGAGGTTGTTCTTCTCCCTGAGTGGGGTGATCCACTTGCTCGACATCATTATCAAGTTGCTCCCCCTACTTAATAACCTCACCAGGTTGCTCCCCCTGCTCGGCAACCTCGTCAGCCCTACTTTCTGCACTTATGGGATTGTTAGAAGTAGAATGAATGGTAACAAGGTTAGGGATTATACCATTCTTGGCCTTCTCTGACATATTATCAGCAGCTCCAACTTCACTTTCTCGGAAGATTACATCTCTGCTTCTGATGACCTTCTTCTTTACAGGATCCCACAATCTGTACCCGAACTCTTCATCTCCATATCCAATGAATATGCAAGGAACGAATTTATCATCCAACTTTGTTCTCTGCTCCTTTGGCACATGTGCAAAAGCTCTGCAACCGAACACTTTTAGATGTGAGTAGGATACCTCCTTGTTGGTCCAAACTCTCTCTGGGATGTCAAACTCCAATGGAATTGATGGACTCTTATTGATCAGGTAACATGTTGTCTGAACTGCTTCACCCCAGAATGACTTAGGTAGTTTAGCCATTCTGAGCATGCTTCTCACCTTCCCAACAATGGTGCAGTTCATCCTCTCGGCTACGCCATTGTGCTGTGGGGTTCCAGGAACTGTCTTTTCATGTCTGATCCCATGACTTGAACAATACTCTTCAAATTCTCTTGAAGTGTACTCACCTCCATTGTCACTTCGGAGACGCTTTAGCTTTCGACCTGTCTCCCTTTCCACCAGAGCATGAAACTTCTGAAAAACTTGAAACACCTGATCTTTGGTTTTCAAGATGTAAACCCACAATTTACGTGAAGCATCATCAATAAAAGTAACAAAATATTTGTTACCGCCCATCGATTCAATTTCCATTGGAATATACTAAATCAAGTATATTCAATTTTTTTTCAAACGATGTCTAAAATGAGACTCTATGATGCTTACCAAATAAATAGTAATCACAAGGTTTTACCGTTGTACCTTTGGCAAAAGAGATGAGTGATTTCCTAGCAAGAATCATCAATCTCTTCTCGCTCATATGACACATTCTTTTGTGACACAAATCCGCAAAAATCTCATCTTGTGCCGTTTCTAATTCACTTCGGCATATATCTGCATTTGTCATATACAACGTGCCACAAGCAACTCCCTTTGCAATCACCAATGATCCTTGGTGAGTCTCCACTTTTTATTTTCAAAATAGTTCTCGTATCCATCTCGATCTAAAGCAATTCCCGAGATTAAGTTCATCCGCAAATCAGGTACATGGCGCACGTCTTTTAGAACCAATGTGCATCCGACATTTGTATTGATACAAATGTCACTAATCCCCACAATCTTTGAGTAACTTGTGTTACCCATTCTCACAGTGCTGGAATCACCTGCTACATATCTGTAAAAAAGATCTCTTACCGGTGTGGCATGGTAAGATGCTGTTGTGTCAACCACCCATTCCGACTCTGGACCTGCCAAATGCATGCATTCCTCTTCGTCATTTATGAAGAGAACAACATTATCATTATTTTGCACCACGGCGGTTGTGTTGTCGTCATTCTTCTGGCCACTGGTTTCACCTTTGCCCTTCCTTAGATTTGGGCAATCTCTTTTGAAGTGACCTGATTGATCGCAATTGTAGTAATTTCTGGCTTTTGATTTGGATCGGTTCTTGGACTTCCCACGACCTCCGGATCTACTATAGTTGCTCGAACTCCTTTGATAACTCCTGCCTCTGCCTTCTGTGATGAGAGTCTGTCCTTGATTTTCAGGCTTCTTTCTCATCTTCTCATTGAGTAGAAGAGCCGATGTGACATCTTTCAACTCAATGGTAGTCTTACCGTGCATGATGGTTGTTGCCAGATTATCGTATGAAGATAGCAACGAGTTCAATAGCAAGATGGCTTTATCTTCTTCCTCTATTTTCACTCCGAGATTGGCAAGCTGTGTGATTAGTCCGTTAAACACATTAAAATGTGACAAAAAATTTGTACCTTCACCCATGTATATGGCGTATAACTGTTTCTTCAAGTACAATTTATTTGTCAGCGTTTTCGACATGTATAGGCTTTCCAATCTTGTCCAAATACCACATGCGGTATCTTCATCAATGATATTATTTACCACATCATATGATAAGTGCAACCTGATTGCACTAGCAGCCTTTTCATCCAAGTCAGCCCAATCCTCATCTTTCATGGTATCAGTCTTTTTAGCATCAACATCTAGTACCTCGTGTAATCCCTGTTGAATGAGCAGATCCCTCATCCTTCGTTGCCATGTTGAGAAACCGCTATCTTCGTTGAATTTTTCTACCTCGTACTTTACTCAGGACATTTTTATTTATCTTAGAGTATAGTACTACAGAGAGTGAATAGTATTCCTGTGAACGAGTAGAACCTGTGCTCTGATACCAGTTGTTGGGAATAAACCCCCCACAGAAATAATATTCACGGTAATAAAAGCGGAATAATAACGTAGCACCGAGATACGATAATCAACAATAATAAATGAGCGATAATGACACCAAGATTTTTACGTGAAAAACCCTTCTGAATAAGGAAAAAAACCACGACCCCGAGAGGAGAAACTGATATCATTATAGTAAGGAATTTTACACTTTGTAGACCTGGGTAAAATACTTCAAAGACCTACAATATCAAAAGAAATAACCCTCTTTTGATATTTCCACATCACTATAATATCGCCAACACTCTCTATTTTCCCCACAGACTATTTTCTTATACTTTGTCTGTGATGCCTCACTCTTTATTCCTCTCTTTATTGGTGTGATTGAAGAAGTGAAAGAGCTCCCATTTTATAGGAGAGTAAAACTTAGTCCCCAAGAATACTACATGAGAATTATCCTCCACAAATTTTAAATTTTGGCTCCAAGTAAAATCTTCCACAAAAAATCTTTGCCATAGCGTAGGCAAAATAGGCATAAGGCTATTACCAACTTTTGCTAACCAATGGGATGGACCTCACATATATATTCTGCAAAAAAATTCAAATATTTACCTATCACACTCATTAAAAATATAGATCTTATATTTTCCTCTGCCATCAACATCAAGTGTTTTGTAGGTTTTAATTGGTATAGGATCTAGTTCTGTTTCCTCAGACTTTATTGGACAAAATAAAAAATTAGTAGGTTATATTTGCTAGTCAAAAAGTGTATAAAATATGTATATTATATATATATATATTATATATATATATATAAAATATATATACAATTTATCGGTTATTATTTTTAAAGCGGCTAAAAATATACATTTTCAATTAATTCTCTTGTAACTGTACCCTTTAGAAGACGTGTTCATTTATCCTTACCTCTCTTATTTTTAAAAAATTGTGACAGATAGGGAAGTCAAAAATTTATAGCCATCTGCTAGGGGTCCAAAACGTGTTAGCTAGCTAGAGATTTGACTGAAGCAATTTTAGTTGAGCCCATATAATGTAGTGAAGAATTATAAAACACACAACTAGCTAGTTACCTATGAAAAGCATAGGAGAAAAAACAAAGAATTTACAAAATCTCTAATCTGAACTTGGTGATTGGTATAAGTTGGTTCAACAAGACTAATTTGATCTTGTATTTGTCTTTCTCTACTAATTGAAGGGAAAGCTCGTATATCAATTCACACCACAAGCTGCCGGCATCATGATTGATTAGGAATTCCCCGAACATCTTTTTCGCCATATCCTATTCTTTCTCTATGCCTAATTTGAAGAGCTTTTCAATTTTATGACCTTTTTTTTTCTTCTGTACGTAAAAAATAAACAAAATAAAGTCATAATCATGAAGTTAAGCAATTATGTTCTCGACTGATATTTGTAGCTTTCTTTTCGTAGGCTATTTGGACACATATATGTTTATGCTTATGCAAATCATATATATGGAAAATGGTTTTCTTTGACTTTCTTTTTTTCAAGAAAAAGGAATTACTGTTAAGATTGGTTTGGAGGTTTCGGGTCATGTTAAATGGTACAAGTTCAAGTATGGGACCAAATACTAAGACCATAGGTAATTCAATGAATGCCTATCCACTGGCATAAGGCGTGCCACTATCCCAAAAGAATTAATTAAATGGGCTCTCTGCCTTGCATTAAATGCATAAAGTAGAAATTTCCTTTTCGACTGCGTTATATACGTTTTGTAGTTCTTCATAATCAAGAAGTTAAATCATAAAATTAGGAAAACTTAATTTTGTTTCCCAATCGATATCCAAAATACACAGGTTGGTCTTCATATGCATTTATTGGATTGCACATCATGTAGCTACATAATTCAAGTAACAAAGTTGAAAACCATGACGAAGATACCATTGCAATCTAAAGTACCTTCCCTGTTGAATTTGTATTGAGTTTTGAAACGTTTCATCAAGTTCTATTTCCAAACAATTCACTCATATAGTTTGATCAAACAGAACCTTCCAAAAATCAATACGTATAACCTTAGATGGTGACCTGTAAGAAATGTCAATTCCTTCGACTAATTCAGAGTTCTAAAACATAGTTGAAGCAGTCAACGGATGTGGGCTATTAATGCTATGGTTTTGAGGGTTAATAACTAGAGCCATTGACATATTCTGAGTGTTGTCTACAATTACGTGGTAAGTTTGACAAAAGTATATATTGACACTTTCTAAGGTAGACATCCTTTAGTCCACAAGAACAATCAAAGATATTAATTGACGGGTTAATTAACAGGCTCAAACAAATGAGGTGATAGATTAATTTCAATTTTTTACAAAAGAGCAGCACAAATCATGACAAATAATATAGACGATTTTTGACTGCGGCTGGAGGTCCTGGATTCTATATACAAAGAACGACATTTTGCTCTGACATTTAATTTTTTAGGTGTAAAACTGCTTTGTTTTCTTCATAATATATCTGACACAAACTCTAGAATTCTCCCTAGCTTTTACGTAATATATTCATTCTTCTTCTCAGCAATTTCAGGTAAACCCTCAATATTGATTTAATCTTCTTCTACTTCTTCTCTAATTTGTCGATTTCATGCTGAAACCCATTGTTGTTGTTATTATTCATTTCAACTTTCTCTTCTCTGTCCTTGTTCATATTGTAAAGAAATTAGTGAAGGTCTTATATCTTTAGGGCAAAGTAGTTTCTAGGTCTTGTGTAATTTAGTGAAATTCAGACTGCTTTGTGAATTTCTGGTTGCTATTAGGCAAAGATTATGTGGTATTGAGTAAGACTGAATTTAAGGGAAACAAATGCTGCTGAATTTCATGGTCCCTCTCTTCAAATATCCGTTGCCCATCAGATATCCCTTTTAGCTCTTGTTCTCTTCGTGATTCGTTTATTGCTCAACTTCAGAGTCTTACAAGTATCATCTCTCTGTTTTGGAGTGTTTCTTCACTCTCTTATGCACTTTTCTCTATTCTTCACGCAGCTTGGTTGATTTAGTGATAAATTGATGGCACTTTTCTTTATTATGTTGATGAATATTTTTAGGATTCTCACCTTAAGGTATTATTAGTTTAGAAATCAAAGTCTGTGGTCTCATGATATTTCTCAAATATTTTTATTTAAACCCTATAACTTGCAACGCAATAATATATAAACCTTTGTACTATAAGTAATATATTGCAGACTTTTATCTAAATCATGCAATAAGGTATACTTCCTCTTTAAACAGTTCGGAAGAGCTTTTATATCTGAGACAATGTCATCAATATAGCAACGGAAAATTACACAAAGGAACTAATCAATCTATAATTTGTAATGCATCACTCTTGCATGGACAATACTAAAAGTCATGCTCGAAACTAGAATAGTTTCAGCATTTCGCGTCACTTAGGCGGCACTTCAATTTAGGCCACCAGGACAATAAGGCATGTGTCGTATCACTAATGGGTTCTATCATGGAGTGGGGAGCACTAAATAATAACCAATGTTTTAAAAGGCAAGGCGTTATACTTGACGTGGGCCGAGGCATAAGCCCCTCTGATGACGAGCAGTAGTATAGTTGAGTATCATAATTTTTGTAATCTATGCAAAGATATGAATATTTGTTTGCACGTGCTCTTCTATATTTTAGTATCATATGAATGTGCTCTGAATGTTTTTAACTATTCTTTGTATTTACAGGAGTTGCATTTCCCAAGCATTTGGTGTATCCTTATGCTACAATCCAAACAAGTGATGTCCAGCATCTTAGAGGCGGATATCTTTTCATTAGTTTGGAAAATCTAGATTATTAATGTTGTGACTTACTAGATCAATCAAAAATTGTACTATTTTCCTTGCTTTTGTTCTAATCTTTATCTAGGATAACCTATATTGCTTGCTCGCTTTCTTTCTTTCTTTCTTATATATATATATATATAAAACAAAAGAAACCCAACCCCAATTTTCGTCCTCTTCATTTTACCATTTTCTTCTTGGCCATTCTCTTTGAGGGGTTGGAGAGGGGAGTGGGGTTTCTACAATAAAATACACTTGTTGAAAGAAGAAGCCATCATTTTTCTTTTTTCCTAATATTCGTCCTTTTGTGGGTGGGTGACATGTTGGGGAAGTTCAAGGGAGATATCTATTTATCTTCAGAGTTTACGTCAAATCATATATATACTATTATTTAATTAGTAAAATTTTATGTAAATCCAAATGTGGATTTATTTATAAATTGATATAAATATCGAATGTTGCATAAATTAAATTTTTAATTCGTTTGTGACACTGATACATATATATTGGTTGGAAGCAGCTACCATTACGTGTACTCCTGTCTTTTTAGCAAATGAAATTTTTTTTCTCCTATTAGCAAAGCCGCAATAAATAGGCACAAAAACCCAAATTTAGAGATGAACCGAAGAATAAACATGAACAACTAAGCTAGTGGCGGAGGCAGGATCTCCATGAAGGAGGTTAAAAGAAAATGATTGTAAGTAGTGGGAATTAAAGCTATGTCTTATAAAGATTTTGAACCTCCTTGACCACTAAATTACTCTTTTGAATTGTGTTAAGGGGTTCAAAACTTAATACATAGAGGTGAAGTTTTACCTTTTATATACAGTGTAATTTTTCGACGAAGGGGGTTCGGATGAACCCCTTCCGCTCCCTAAATCCGCCCCTGGCTACAAGTCGCTCACAATCCTATATGCAAAGCATGCATGATATGCTACGTGAAACCTTCAAATAATTGCATATAGAGCTAAAATACACGATTGAAACACTTGACACTATCATACTTGTCTGGCATCTTAGCTTCCGTACGGCCCTTTTTACTAAAAATTGGAAAGACACCTCTGGAAACAAATTAGAACAATTAATTAATATATAAATATAATTGATGGAGGTAATCACTGTGATGCAGAAGCAACAGAAACACACCCTGGACAGTTCAAAATTCCGTACAGCCTAAGGGAAAATCTGAATTGTTTTGTTAGAAGCTAAAGAAAGCATATGTCAATATGTTTGCTACCATTCATATTGATATGGTCATTGAAACCGCGTTGCTATTGCTTTTATTTTACTGGAGTAATATAAACCATGTAAGGTGGCTATCACATTGAGTTACTTTCTTTGTGTACAAATATAATTTGGCACACAGCACCTCAACAGATCTATATTCTTATATTATCCTTTCGAACAAAATCACATAAAATCCTTTTCCTCTGTCACAATCAAGGCTAACGTCATTCCATATGTTTGGCATATTATATTGCTCCTTTCTTCAGATTCTTCCTAAAGGACCATCTCATCTTTACCCTATTACTCATTGAAATGGCTCAAAGTATAGTCATTCATATATCAACGTGCTATAGCTAGCTAGTCGATAGTTTTATAGCTACAAATTAAACCAGAAGGACACGCAGTTGTTGAACTTACTAAGTAATCAAATCTTGGGAAGCTAAGCAGTTAATTTCTGCCGAATTTAGGGATATTAAGACATATCTCCTTTAACAAAATTATTTTTCCCAACTTCTTACTTAAGTTTTAAAAAATACTAGTAATTAGTAAGACAAGTTGTCTTCTTAGGTCCACCATACTTTAAGCAAGCACCTAGCATATTTTGATAAAATGCTATATATACCAAAGAACGACTTAAAAATGAATCTTTTGCCAGTGGTAGATATAACATGATAAGGAATCCAAATATTACCTTTATAAATTGAATCTGAAGGACCACCACTTACACCAGAATATCCACCCGCATTTCCCCAAGTCTCTCTCATCCTATGATTACACTTGATGTTCTAAAACGTCAATAACACACGAGAAGGGTGATTTGTGTGGTGTTTGATTTTCGCGTGCACTAGTTATAGAAGGATCAGGTTCTTCTATGTGTTCCAACCTATACTGTTTGAGGAATAATAAATACAGAAAATAAAGAACACAAAGATTTTACCTGAAAAACACCTGGCTCAAAAGGTGAAAAACCACGACCTACTTTCCAGTAGGATTTTCCCAAACACTCCACTAAAATCACTGAGCCAAAAATAGCATTTAGTAAAACTCTTTATAAACCTAGGATTAACTCTAATCCCTTTGTGGCAAACTAGCCTCTAGCTATTTGCGATAAACTCCAAGTTAGCTATAACTTGAACACTCAATACCTATTACAAATGCTTCTAGATAAAGCTAAAAAGGTACAAATTGAAATCCCTACTACAAGTAAACTAGACTAAAAGACAACAGTTGGAACTGGTTCTTCTAGCTATTCCAAGTAGCTTCAGAGTCGCACACTTAAATCTCACACGAACTGCTTGCAAAATTGCCTTTCTAATTTTGCTCTCAATTCTTGTTTTGCTTCTGCTTTTGTGCGTGTTTGTACAATAAGAACAATCTGCAATATATAGGATTAGTAGACGAGAGANGCGTTAGGGTCCAAACGCCAGCCCTAGCCTGGCGTTAGCCAGGCGTTGGAGTCCAAACGCCAGCTCTAACCTGGCGTTATCCAGGCGTTAGCCTCATAACGCTAGGCCCCTGTTTCGGTCAATTCCGAGTTTTGACAAGTTTAAGTGTTTTTCGGTTGGAATAGAAGTCTCCTACACGTTTAGGGTTTGTCCTAAACTTATAAATGGACCCCAAAAACACAACTTAGAAGAGATTCGAAGAGGAGAGAAGGGATTCGAACGGCAAGACATCAAATTGTACATATTTTCTTCAGTACTTTATAGTTTAATTATGCAAGTTATTTTAGATTTGATTCTTATGAATTTGTTTAGCTAACTTCTTTAATCTAGGGTTTTGGTAGAACCCGTTGAGGGATGAACTTATTGTGTTATTAATATAATTCCGATTGGTTGATTAATCTCTATTCGTTCAACTACGTTCTTGTTGTAGTTAATTGAATGGCCATCAATTAGCTGTGCCTATTTATTATGTATCTACTTGAGAGAGAGTGCATATTTAGGTAGTTGTTTGAACAACATCACTCCC
>ML409782.1:699-25682 GCA_005239525.1 Nicotiana knightiana | reverse complement strand
ATCAAGTGACAGTTGAGTATTCTAACAGCTTGCTTGATACGTAAATTCCCTGTGGGATCGACTCTGGGCATAATACCCCGGATTATATTTGCAACGCCCGCTTAGTCTTTTATTAGACATAGTTGAGCGTGATCAGATTTACTAGAGTTCTAATGCTACTCTTCCTTGGTGGAAGAGTTATAGTTAATCTCAACTCCTCGAATCCTTCCTTATCTTTGATTCTGTTCTGAGCCCTTCTTCTTATTATCTTGCAATCTTTTCGATTAGGAGATATCTCTTTAATTCTCATATCTTCCCCTACACATTGCTAATTGTAATATTTTATGCAGTTTAACTCCTATATCGATACAAGTTAAAAAAAGTTTACACCATTAGATCACTAAAGATAGTTAACTACAAGTAATCATTTATATTAATAAACCAAAAACTAAAAAAGTTACCTACACAAGATATTCAAATACACTAATCATGTAAAAATTTCTTTACAGTCAGTTAATCCTAATTTATATGGGTTGGATAGACTTTCTCTCAACAAGAGGTTCATCAGTCAATGTGTGGTCAAAGCGTATGGTTGCTAACGCCTGTCATGATTGTTCACAAGGAAATATCAAGGCACAGGAGTATACTACGGGACAATTGATTTTGTTGCTCTTTACAAATTAACTGTAATTTATATCGATTGGATAGACTTTCTCTCAACAAGAGGGTCAGTATCTAATGCGTGTCAAAGCATCTAGTTGCTAACGCATGTCATGATTGTTCACACGGAAATATCAAGGTATGGGAGTATAATACAACGGTATATACAGTCAAATTTTTTTATAACAGTCTCATTTGTTTCGATATTATTTATCTATTATAGTGAAGTGTTGTTATAAATGATATATTATAATATGATATAAAAAGTAATTTCGAGAAAAACTTGACTTTATAGCAAATGGTTATTATATTTAAATGACGTTACATAGATGTAACTAACCGTATGATTCAATTTGTATTGTGAGATCCAAACACTAATTCTGGAACTTGTATTCAATCATATTCGGCACTTTGATACTAATAATTCTAGGAGGGTGATTGACAATAGAATTTCTAAGAAGATGCACCAACGTCTGAAAGCAAGTCTATTGATACATAAATAGAGATAATAAGGAGGAAATTATAGTCTCTTTGAAGTTAAATCAGCTTTAATTTTCAAAATATTCTTTTTCCTCAGATCCAGATACCAGTGGATGGTTATTCGCAGTGAAGACTTGACAAGACTTGGTTCCACTAACAAAAAGGCCAGGGACCATTGGCAAAGATGCTTAACAGATATATATATATATATATATATATGAGGTACCACAAACTTGCTAAGATATTACATCAACTTGCAAAAGAAACCAAAGAATCCAATAGCACAAGATGAAGAAATACCATTCACTTGGTTACTTGAGATAACGACAAATATCAGTACTTTTCCCAATATAAAATTATTACTTAATGATTTTTAGACTATATTGTACAATTCGTACAGTTTACTCTCACATATATAAGCAAAGTCAAGATGCTCCCACTCTGACCTAATTCCGTTACTTTCAATCTTGTTTCAATGTGAAGGCCTTTTCAGCAACTATTATGTAGTACTAGAAATAAACGTGAGTCAGAAATGAAATAGTTAAGAGTACTGGACTGATTTTTCCAGCCTTTTTTTATGAATGTGAATCCACATCCACACTAATCAAACCTGTCCGATGGGTACATCTACCAATTTAAGTATATGCATATGTGCAATCACTATAAAGTAGTAGAGTAACGGATCAGCATCAGAAATATTTATTGAACCTTATTCATGATAGAGAAGAAAACTAACTAGCAATCAGAATAATTTGGAAAGAGAGAAGGACACGTCATGGCCAAGGTTGAATTGGAGATTCAGGACAAATATTGGCTCAAAGCAGGTTTGGCTTTAATTTACTAGAAGTTGGAATTTGAACTGCAATTGCCATGAAGAAACAACCAGAAGTTGGCATCTACACCTCGATGGGTTTAAGGTTTCACAGTTTTATGTTTTGATAATTTAACAAATTTCTTGTCTAGAATCAGATAAAGAACTTGATACATATTTAGTACAATTCTTCAGCAATAGACTTAAGCTAATTTGAGCTGTGTGACTTTGGATACACAAGAACCAATCCAGGGACCTGATTCTCTGGAGTTTCCCTGACAGAAGTACAAAGTCAACTATACAGCTGGAAAATGACTGCATGCAACTGTGCACGCTACAGTGCAGAAACAATGCAGCAGTCACTTCCCATTGGGAAGAATCTTGCACCAACCAAGTATGGACATCATCCTAGTGATGTCATCCAAGTATAATAACAAGGAGTATAGCAACAACATACTCACTTGAACATTTAGTGATTTTCTCTCAAGCATTCAAGAATCGATCCAGCATTAAAGTCATAAGTATGTCAAGAACAAGAGTACAACTCCACTACGGACCAGTTCCACTATAAGTTTATGTATGTCCTTAGTTGAGTTGTAATCTTGCATTAGTTATTTATTGTAATTCCTATCTTGCTTTCTTAGAAGCTCTGTTTTAGGAAACTCAAAAACATAAACCCACTGAGTGTGTGTTGTGACTAGAGTTAGTCATAGGTTGAAGTCTTTGTAATTAGTAAGTTGCAAAGGGGCTTGTAGTGGATGTACTACAAGTTAGTGAGATTGAAATCTTTGTAATAGAGTCATTACAAAGTGGCTTGTAACCAGAATATTGCAAGTTAGTGAAGTTGAAAACCTACCAGTGTAGGTCGTGGTTTTTGTCCCCTTGAATTGGGATTTTTCCACGTAAAAATCATGTGTCTTATTTACTTACTAATTTAGTAGTTAGCACTGTGGGAACTGATATAGGACCAGATCTCTATACAATTTGGTGGACTCATATAAACTATCAATTGATATCAGAGCAGGTTCTTTCTAAAAGGTTAACACCTAGAAAGGATCTCCATGGTTGCTCCACCAAACTTTGAGGAAGGACAATCAACCTACATGCCTCCTAGATTCAATGGTCAGTACTATGGCTGGTGGAAAACTCGTATGCATGATTTTATAATGACGGAAGAATCCGAGCTATGGGATGTAATCTGTGACGGTCCACATATTCCAATGAAGAAGGTAGGAGAATCTAGAGTGATGGCGCCAAGAAATAGAAGGAATACAGTGATATCGATAGAAAAGCTGTTGAAAAGAATTTTCGAGCTAAAAAGATTTTGGTGTGTGGTATATGACCTGATGAATACAATAGAATCTCAGCTTGTCAATCTGCCAAGGAGATATGGAAAGCATTGCAAACGGCACATGAAGAACTATTCAAGTTAAACAGTCCAAGATCGACATGCTCACTACTGAATATGAGCTTTTCAGGATGAAGGATGATGAAGCAATAAAAGATATGCACACAAGATTCACTTCGATCATAAATGAGCTGCATTCACTTGGAGAGATTATTCCTCGGAACAAGCTTGTAAGGAAGGTTCTTAGCGTCTTACCCAGCTCATGGGAGAGTAAGGTGGACGTTATTACTGAAGCCAAAGACCTGCAAACTTTAACCATGGATGAGCTGGTAGGGAATCTGAAGACATACGAGATGAAGAGAAAGAAAGATAGTGAAAGAAGAGAACCGAATAAGGAGAAGAACCTAGTAGTCAAGGCTGAAATAATGACTCAAGAGAGAAAGATGGTGATATGTCCTATCTCACCAAGAGGTTTCAAAAAATGGTTCGAAGAAATGGTGGAATACCACAGAGAGGTAGCTCCAGTAAGTCAAAGAACTATGATCTTTGCCACAAGTGCGGAAAGCCAGGACACTTCATCAAAGACTGCCCACTTTTGAAGCAGGAGCAACTCTGAGAAATCAGTTAAAAGGAACCAGGTTCCTGACAAACGCTTCAAAAGAAAAAGTGCAGCTGACAACTTTGTGAAGCAGGCTCCTGCTGCATGGGGAGACTCCTCCAGTGAATCAGAAAAAGAAGTTGATGCTGGAGGCAGCTCCATGATGGCAGTGGAAAATGGAGCAAAGGAATATGACTCACTGTTTGCATTGATGGCTCAGTCTGATGATGATGAAGATGACGACATTAATGAGGTAAATTTCAGGGATGTTCAGAGGAATCTGAAATCCTATTCTCCTAAAAAATTGATGCCATTAGCTAATGTTCTAATTGATGCATATCATAGTCTTGTAAACGATAAAGATGCCTTGACCATAGAGTTAGGAGATGTTGAACAGACTAGGGATGACTTGGTGGTATGTGTAGTTGATTTAAAGGAAACCATAGATAATCTTAAAAAGGAAAAAGAATCTCTAACTAGAAAGATCAATAATGTAGAAAATGAGAGATATGACCTTATGGTAGTGGTTGTTGACTTGAAGTAAACCATAGAAAACCTTAGCAAAGAAAAGAATACCCTAGTAGTAGCTACTGCGCAAGATAGGGATGATTTTTTGGTGGTAATTGCAGACCTAGAGGAAATAATTGAGGGACTTAAATCAGAACATAGTCATGTAAGCATTGAGAAAGGGAAGGAATTAGCTAGTGAGGCATACATTAAACTTGAAAAAGAATTAAATGATGTGAAAACTAGTCTATGTGTTGAGCTTGAGAAAAACAGGTAACTTCAAGCAGAATTGGAGAAAGTGAAAAATGATCTTGAGAAATCTCTCAAGTGGACCTGCTCCTCAAATGCCGTTACTACCATGTACTTCAATAATGGTGGAAATATGTAGGGAATAGGGTTCAAAAAGGAGAAAATTACTTACAACCCTCACAGCAAGTACATCACTGTACCTGATAACTAGCTTTGTACCCACTGTGGAAACAATGGGCACTTCAAGGAAAATTGCCCGGCCATAGTTCAATCTGTTCAGAAAAACAAAGTTTTTGCTGAAAAAGTGACTATTAAGAAGGGACAAGTGCCACGCGCAAAAAACGTACTTTACATGCTTGGACTAGAAAAGCTCTTATTCTCCCTTTTTTCCTCACTACGAGGGACCCAAATTGGTTTGGGTTCCTAAATCTAACCCTTGATTCACTTGTGCAGGGAATAGTGAGAGAAAGCAGTCTACAATGGATCATGGACAGTGGATGCTCGAAGCACATGCCTGGAAACACCATAGATTTTCTCTCACTAAATGCCCTGCAAGGAGGGAATGTATCCTTTAGAAATGGAAAGAAGGGGTACATTCTCGGTGTCGGAAAGGCTGGGAAGTCTTTTTCACACTCAATTGAGAATGTGTACTATGTGGATGGTCTGAAGTACAGTCTCTTGAGTGTCTCTCAAATCTGTGATAAAGGGAACAAAGTAGAGTTCTTGTCTAAAGTGTGCACAGTTACTAACTTGGTAACTGGTGAAGTGGTTCTAATAGACAAAAGATACAAGAATATCTATGTTGCGGATTTTGAGTCTCTACAAACGGGTGATTTGAGTTGCCTGAAGGCAGTTGATGATGATGCAGAATTGTGGCATAGAACACTGGGGCATGCAAGCTTTTCACTTTTGAATAAACTGATACAGAGGGACCTGGTTCGTGGTCTACCAAATTCAAAGTTCAAGGAGCATAGAGTGTGTGATGCATGTGCTAGAGAAAAACATGTGAAATTATCCTTTAAGCCAAAGAAGGATGTCATCACATCAAAGCCACTCGAACTCCTTCACATAGACCTATGTGGTCCTATGAGAGTACCGAGCAGGGGTGGAAAGAGACACATCTTTGTGATTGTAGATAACTACTCAAGGTTCACTTGGACAATGTTTCTTAGAACAAAAGATGAGACGTTTGAAGTATTTGTGGCCTTTGTTAAGAAAATCCAAGTGAACATGGAACTGAAGATAGCCTGCATCAGATCTGACCATGGGACAGAATTCGACAATGCCAAGTTTGATGATTTCTGCAATGAAAATGGGATTACTCACAACTTCTCAGCTCCAAGGACTCCACAGCAAAATGGACTCGTCGAAAGGAAGAGAAGAACTCTTGAAGACATGGCACGAACAATGCTTATTGACAGTGGAATTGCCAAAAATTTTTGGGCAGAAGCAATAAACGTTGCATGCTACTTGGTGAACAGGTGCATGATCACATCCTTCATGAACAAAACCCCCTATGAGTTACTCAATGGAAGAAAGCCAAAGTTAGCCCATTTGAGAACCTTTCGATTTAAATGCTATGTTCTCAACAACAAAAAGGATCAACTTGGGAAGTTCGATGCAAAAAGTGATGAAGGAATCTTTCTGGGATAATCCTCTCAAAGAAAAGCTTACAAAGTCTACAACAAGAGGACACCGTGCGTGTAAGTAAGTGTTCATGTGATATTCAATGAGACACCTCCATATGGAAAGGAAGGAAACATGGACGATCAGGACAACAAACCACTATTGGTTCCTGGGGAAATCACCGATGTTTTAAATGGTAAAGCTGATATGATGAGTCAGATGAAGGAAGCAGTCGAAGACAATGGAACCTCTTCTTCCACTTCTCAAGAGGAACCTGGTACCCAAATCACTACCACTGAAGCTAAAGAAAGAGTTGTCGATGCAGTTCAAAGCACTCCACAGGTAGCAGAACGAGGAGTGCAGGGAAACCATTCTGATTTACCTAGTTCTTCTACCAATCAGATTCCAGTCCTAAATTGGAAACACAAAATCTCCCATCCACTTGATAATATAATCATCCCCTTGATTCAGGAGTCCATACACGATCAAAAACCAGAAATTCCCTAGCCTTCTCAGCCTTCCTATCTCAAATAGAACCCAAAAATATCAAAGAAGCTTTAAAGGATACAGATTGGATCACGGCTATGCAAGAGGAGCTACATCAATTTGAAAGAAACAAGGTATGGCACCTGGTACCTAGACCCTTAGAAAGAACCATCATAGGGACCTGATGGTATTCAGGAACAAGCTAGATGAACATGGAAACACTAAAAGGAACAAAGCAAGGCTTGTTGTTGAAGGCTACAATCAGGACGAAGGGATTGATTATGACGAGACCTTTGCCCCAGTTGCTCGCATGGAAGCCATTAGGATCCTCATTGCCTTTGCATCCCATATAGAATACACCTTGTTCCAAATGGATGTGAAGAGTGCCTTTTAGAATGGTGTCCTTACGGAAGAGGTTTATGTCAAGAAACCTCCAGGCTTTGAATGTCATGAACATCCTGAGTACGTATTCAAATTGGATTAGGCACTTTACGGATTAAAGCAGGCCCCTCGAGCCTGGTATGAAAGTCTATCCAAGTTTCTCCTGGAAAATAGATTCACTAAAGGAAAAATTGATAATACTCTGTTCTTGAAAAAATAGGGAAGGAAACTGCTCATCGTTCAGGTATATGTGGATGATATCATATTTGGGGCAACGACAGATTCACTGTGTGAAAATTTTCTAAACTCATGGGAAGTGAGTTTGAAATGAGTATGATGGGGGAACTGAACTTCTTTTTGGGCCTTCAAGTAAAACAGTCCACAAAGGGAACATGTATCAGCCAGCAGAAATACATCAAGGAACTTCTGAAGAGGTTTGATATGGAAGCATCAAAAGTGATTGATACCCCCATTGCTACTGCCACAAAGCTGGACATGGATGAATCTGGGTCACCTGTGAACCAAACAATGTATCGAGGAATCATTGGATCTCCGCTCTATCTTACTGCCAGCAGGCCAAACATTGTGTTTAGTGTGGGTCTGTGTGCAAGGTTCCAATAAAATCCTAAGGAATCTCACCTGAAGGCTGCTAAGAGAATTCTGAGATATCTCAAGGGCACACAGGACCTGGTTCTGTATTACCCCTCAAGTGACAATTTCAATCTCATTGGTTATGTTGATGCTGACTATGCAGGTTACCTAGTGGAAAGGCAAAGCACATCTAGAATGGCTAATTTCCTAGGATCATGTCTAATCTCATGGGGTACAAGGAAGCAAAACTAAGTAGCACTCTCAACAGCTGAAGCGAAATATGTTGCTGCAGCTTAATGTTGTGCTCAGCTTGTTGATACCCAATTTTTTCTCAAAATATTTTAAAATTTCATATATACCTTCAAAAACATGCTTTCATAGCAATTGGTATTTTTCTATAATTTTCCCATATTTTTATTAATTAATTTTAATTTATTCAGTATTTTATTTCTAATAATTAATTACAAAATTGCATTACAAATAATTTCAAAAGCATTTATTGATTTAATTTATTATTTAGGGTCCTATTAAGACCAAATTATTTTACAATCATCCAAATTAGCACTATTTGGCTATAATCGCAATACCTTTGCAATTATGGCCTAATTATATGTTTTATGCCCTTTTTACTCAGCAATTAGTCATTTGTATTTTTAAATACTCGTTAAGAATTTCAATTTAATTTATTAAGAATCAATTTCATTTATTCTAATTATTAACTATTTTATAAATTATTTATCTATTTTTTATGGGTATTTAACAACTAACCACTTTTAATTTTAATCCTAGCCTAATTAATCCGGACCCCTAACCCATTTAACTAGCCCAACTACCCAGCCCATCCCTCACAAAATACCCGACCCAATCCCCCCATTCGATCTGAGCCGTTGTTTAATTCAAATCAACGACCCAGATTAATCCCTACCATAATTAATCATAAATGACTACCCCCCTTCTCATTTTTCCCCCGTTTCATTCTCTCTCACCTTCTCTCTGGTTCTCTCTAGGTTCTCTCTAGAACCTTCTCACCTTCCCTCCCTTCGTTGAGCCCTGTCTCCCTTTTCCGGCCACCTCCCTTGTCGGAAACCATGAGGTCTCACCCCTTCTAGCCTATGTCTCTCCTCCCACGCCGGCTTGACACTGTCCTGAGGACCTTAAGAGAATATGGAGCGGTTCAAATCCCACCTATTACTTTTAATGCCGTTTTCTGGCCATCCACGGCCGTCCGAGTAATATCTTTACACTTTCCGGTTGAAACCGGTAATATCTTGAGTTTTCCTCATCTTTTCTAGGTTCTCTTTGGAAACCCTAACTTTAAATCTTCCGATTCTTTTAGATATGTAACAGATCTATACCTATTATGAGTTCTTTCCATGTTTTCTTTAAAGATTCTCTAGGTTCCTAAACGATTTTTCAGTTTTCGAACTAGGGTTTTCAAAATCCCTTTCAAAACTGTTCTTTTTCTGGTTTCTTAGTATTATTTTATGATTCTACCATGTTTAAACATTATGTGAGTTTTTCCCCATTTTTGTTTGATTCATTTTGTTAAAAAACCCGAAAGTTCTCGATTTCAATATGTGGTTCTGAGTTTGTTTCTGATAATATGTTTACCTGTTCTATTATGTTTACTGTGTTATCATGAATACTTCGTGATTTTGTGATTTTACCCCATGTTTGCCTATTAGGGTTTCTGGATTCGATTACTTTTGCCTATATCATGTCTATGCTGTGATTCGTACTGTGTTCTATATGAATCCCTAACTTCTATATGATTTTACCTTACTAGTCTTCCTATGGTTGTGATTGTTGTCTATTATATGTTTATTGCACTTATTCTCATAATGTTGTGACAAATCAATGCTATCTTTTCTATTTGTGAATCCCTGAATGTCTATGATTGATACTTCACTGGTTTTGCATAATGTTCTCTGCTGATTTTTGAGTATTTCCTTAATTAAGACATGCTAATTTTCTATTTCTCTTTGTTTGTATCATGCCTATCCCACTAATGTGTGATATTCTCCTTGATTGATATTGATTTCCTGTAATTAGAACCTCACTAGAGGGTTTCCTTACTGATTTCCAGAATATAAATTATTTCTTACTTTATTTCCATAAATGATTTTGCTGTCAAATTTATTCACATATATTTTCCTTAAATAGAATTATGAACTTGGCCTTACTTATATGTGATGTACCTATATCATACTTATACTACTTCCTTATTGTGTTAAAATCAGCTTTACATGATTCCTTTCCTTATTTGTCACTGCTTATTACCGTTTGAGTATGACTCCTTAATCAAAGGAAGTCTTTTACCAATTTGATTCTAATTGATTGTTTACTCCCATAATTACTTCTGAAACTGTTATTTTACCTTATTCTTCTGCCTGTTTTAAACTATAAATACCTCTACTCTCTCCTTAACAAAGACAAACAAAAAATACTGTTCTGAACTCTCTTACACACACACACATATTCTCTCTTGTTATTCTTGCTGGTTATTTGCTATTCTCAGTCGGCTGCAAGCCAAGACTGAGTATTATACACTCTATTTCTCTTCACTCTGCACTTATTCTCCTTTAACTGGTATGTTTTCAGTTTAACTTAAAGCTTCAAAACAACATGTTTCTTTTGGTATTGCAGTTCCTTCTAATTCTACTATGCTTTTACTTATGGTTTCTGTTGTGTACCCTGTAATTAGCATGTCTACTTTCACTTTACTAGTATGATTGTTAAAATGTCCTATCCTCCCTTAGATTCATCATATTATCTCCCCTAGCACCCCCCCTCAATCTGATTCTGTTAGTTTCTAGCCTAAACCTCTTTATGAAGAAACGGTTTCTGTGGTTGTTATGTTCTGTAATATCTTAGTACTTCTCTGGTGCTAACTTGTATGCAAATCTATACCTATGTATATCTTATTTGTCCCCAACTCCCTTCTTCCCTGTTTGTGTCTGTTGAAATGACTCTGTTCTTGCTCTGTGTTTGTTTTTTAGTTGTTACTCTGGTTGTTATGTCCCCTTCCCTTTCAAACTATTAGAATGAAATCTTCTGTTGTTTCTTTTCAAAACTTATTTCAAAAGCTATTTTCAGAAACTGTTTTTCAACTCAACTCTCTCAAAACTATGTCAAACACTCTCACATATACTCTTAGAAGTCTAGGTTTTGCCCCTTTAATTTGTGACTGCTTTGGGATCCCTATGAGATCCCTCTAAAATATGACACATTAGAGCTGGCCCTTCCAAACTGCACTTACTCAGTATGGTTATGGAAATCTGGGTGTGAGCACTACCCGGGATCCTTTGAGATCCTTAGGGAACTCTGACACACCTGGATTATTTGAAAGGCTGTGAACATCAGTGGCATTGAGAAATTCTGGAGATTTTGGGCCTATCAGTAGGCTCCCTATAGTATAACTTCTTCTTTTCATTATTCAATTATGTAATTCATGCAAATGGCCTGTAATAATTGTTGTAAACAACTCTTTGGGGATGGATAGTGAAAATGGAAGGGTAAATATGCATGCTATATCTATTAGAGGGTAGAAGCCATGCTATTAGGTTTTATTCCCTATTTGCGCAATAGAAACCATGGTATTAGGTTTACATTCCTTATTTGCGCGATAGAAATCATGTTTAGGATCAACATGTGCAAAGCATATCATGCATTGAAAATCATGCTATTTAGGCTTTATGAACACTATTTCAGCATCTTGTTTCAGTACTGTCATTCATCACTTAGAAAAATTCTGTGATAGGATAAATAATGTCAATAATTGGTATCTTCTGCAATCATATTTCATATTGCTATGCGCACTTAGAAATCATGTCCCTAGGATAATGCTAACAAAATGTACTATTGCATATTCTGAAATCGTGCATAATGGTGTGAGCATTTAGAAATCCTGCTTAGAATTCTGTATATGCATTATTCTGCATCCCTACCTTTGCATTAGATACCATATTTTTGGATTTCATTCATACTCGCTTAACAACACCTAGTCTAACTACTGCTGCATGTTATTTTACACCTAGGCAAGCCTTAGGAAATCAGTTAAAGGAATAAAACCAGAACTATCCTTTGTGATTAGTGTTCAACCGTATGCATGTTTAAAACCAGTAGGCAAGCCTGATTAAGACTTCCTCCCTGAGTTATGCAACAAATCTGCTTCTCTGTTATATTCTGAATTCACCTAGATATCATGCCTTAAGATTCTGAAACTGAATGTTGCCCTTAACTGTGTATGAGTCGTGCTGCCTACTTGCATTACCTGTGGAGGTATCTTTGTGCCTTTTATCTATTTTTTTGTGTTTCCCACTAATTGCAGTCCTACATGTTCTTATCTGTCGCCCTAGTATTTTTCCTTCAAACCTGAGGGTCTGCCTAGAACATCCCTTATATGATAGAAGTCCTAAATTCCTCCGGGACTGATAGGAAGGGACGGGTAATAGCATGCAAAAGAGGTCGAGACCAACACTCGATTTAGTTACTTTTACGGGGTGGGAAAGGGTAGAATATGGATATGATGACCGATGCACTAATACCACGTGTAGCCCCTCTTCGAGGAGTTATTACCGGGTATTGCATTGATGTGATCCATATTATAAACCTAGGATACCCTTTGTAACGACCCGGTCTGTCGTTACGTAGAACCTGCATTATAATTGTTGTTATTGACTTGTCATAGGTTGGTTATCCTGTTATTGATGTGTTAGAGTCGATGGGCTTGAAATCGAATGGTTGTAGTGAGAGTTCAGTCATGTAACCTTTAAAGATAGCCTTATAATGGGAAAAGTCAAATGAGAGTTGACTTATTGGGAAATGACCTCGGAATACGGATTTTATGGCCCGGATAGCTTCTTTAGGTGATTTGGACTTAGGAGTGTTTTCGGAATATTTTTGTGATGTCCGCTGTAGAATTAGGCTTGAATTGGCAAAAGTTAGTTTTTGGCGATTTTCGGTTGGAAGTGGAAAATAGGCTATCAAGGTCAAAATGGAATTCCGATAGTTGGAACAGATTTGTAATGTCATTTTGGATATGTCTGCAAAATTTCAGGTCAATCGGAGTTGTTTTGGGTAGTTTCGGCATCGTTGGTGAAATTTAGAAAATTCAAAGTTCATAGGCTTGAATTCGATGTGTTTTTGGGTTTTGATGTTTCGAAGGCTCGAATAAGTTTGAATGATCATATATGATGTTGGTATATTTGGTTGGGGTCTCGAGGGGCTCTGGATGGTTTCGGGTGGTTAACGGGGAGTTTGGAATGGTTTTGATATTGTTGATGTTGCTGTTACTGGTGTTTTCGCACCTGCGGATGGGGAGCCATAGGTGGGGTTCCGCAGGAGAGTACATGGCACCGCCGGTGTGGAAGTTTGGATGAGTAAGAAGAGTCTGCAGGTGCGAGTTAATTTCCGCACCTACGGCCGTCGATCGCAGGTGCGAAAGTTGAGGTCCTTGGGGTTTTCCGCAGGTGTGCACATGGGATCCGCAGGTGCAGTTCCGTAGGTGCCAGTAAGTGGTCACAGGTGCGGAACCACTGGGCAGAAAGTATAAAAGTGTGCCTTCGCGAATTTTAGCCATATTTCTCAATATTTCATCCGGTTCGAGGCTTTTGAAGGGTTTTTGAAGAGGGGATTCGATATTTCTTCATTGAGGTAAGGTTTTTGGACTCTAAACTCGTCTATATGTGATTAAAGGTCGGATTTATGGTGGAAAATTAGGGAAAATCAGTGCAAATTGGGTTATTAGGGCTTGGGATTAAGAGGCTTTAAAATGGGGATTTGAGGGGTCATTTGGACTCTGAATTCAGTGTTCTTAGTATGGATAGACTCGTGAGAGGACGAGGTTTCTTGTGGTGTAAATTTTATTGAGTTCCAAGACGTGGGCCTGGGGGTCGGGTCAGACCAATTTTGGGATTTTTTAGTATTTTTGATACATTTCGATTAAGATTAGTTCCTTAGCATATTATAATGATATACATCTGATTGTTGGTAGATTTGGAGCACTCGGAGGCCGAATTTAGAGGCAAGGGAAATGTGGACTAGTATATTAGCCGATTTTGAGGTAAGTAACGCTTCCAAACTTGGAACTGAGGGTTCGAAACCCCAAACTATTTGATATTTGATGTTAATTAAGGTGACGCACTTGCCAAGTGACGGGCACACGGGCGTACACCGAATATTTGTAGCCTGGATCATCCCATGGCACTGTCTAATGATTACCTTAGGTTGATATTTGTACTGTGAAGGTACCTTGAACGCAACAGAAATCATGCTAAGTATAAATATTAAGGCTTCACACCGATATGTTCAGACCGGAACGATCGAATATTGCTGTCTCTATTTATGATTATTGTTTTCATGTACTCAGTCTTGTTATAGTATATGTTTCATGCCTCAGTCTCGTAAGTTTCTAGTTTATTCTATATTATCATTGGTTTGGGCTGATTTTCATATGTTAGGGCATTGTGAGTGAGACTGGAAGGTACTGACTGAGTGAGGCTTGAAGCCTGGTTTTGAGACAGTTATGAGGCTGGACTACACACCGCAGCGACCCTGGAATCATGCCTTCGTTGGCTTGATATAACGCTTGGGCTTATAGGATCCCCTCCGCAGTCTTTACACCCCCAGTGAGCGCACAAATATTGAGGGATGGATCTTCCCTGGGCATGGATATTTTCCAAAGCTGATGTTATGTGAAGGATGGATCTTCCCTGGACATGGATCTTGTCCGAGTCTTATGTTCCGGAGACGGATCTTCTCTATGGGGCTGGATCAGCCTTTTTCCTCAATACTAGGTGACTGTGTCACTTGTGTTTATGTAATATCCGGGATGGACTTTCCCTGGGCCGGAAGGCCGTTTTCTAGTACTGAGTGGACAACCTTATGAGAGTTTGATTACTAAGTACACATGATTCTTGATTCTATATGAATTCATTCTAGTATGCAGGGCTACAGACACAAATTGATGCATCTTGTTTATTTTCTGATATATTACTGTCATGTCCAAGTTATATACTGTTGTTCAAATTATCGGAGGTTTAGTCTGTCACTACCTCTCAGCCCGTAGTTTGGTTTCGTTACACTGAGTTGGTGTACTCACGTTACCCCCTGCACCTTGTGTGTAGATCCAAGTACAACGGGATTCAGCTCTGGTCAGTGAGTAGCAGCAGTTTTCATCAGAGTTGACGAGGTAGCAGCTAGTGACCGTGATCTCATCTTCTCTTTCTTTTCTACCTGTCGTATTTATTTTCAGACTATGTTGGTCATTCTTTTGGTTGTATTGAGTACTAGCAGCTCATGACTATGTGACACTGGATCCGGGGTTTGAAGGATTTGGGTTTTGATTTTCATAAAATTATTTCCAAATTCTGATTTATTATTATTATTATTATCCACAGACTTGTTAAGAAGGATATTTTATTGGTAATTGAATTTAGCTTAGATAAAAAGGGTGGCTTGCCTAATTCCACGACAGGCGCCATCACGACTCCGGAATTGGATCGTGACAAGTTGATATCAGAGCCCTAGGTTAAATGGGTCTCACCAGTCATGAGCAGGTTTAGTAGAGTCTTGCGGATCGGTACAGAGACGTCTGTACTTATCTTCGAGAGGCTACAGAACCCTTAGGAAAGTCCCACATTTTTGAATTCTGTCGTGTGACTCTGTTGAACTCTGAAACTAAACTTCTGTTGTTTTCATTCTCTCACAGATGGTGAGGACTCGTGCTACTGATAGTGATGACCAGACACCAGCAGGACTAGCCCGAGGTCGAGGCCGTGGCATAGGGAGGGGTGCAGCCCGTACAGCAGCCGGGGCAGCACCTGTGGACCCTCCCATTACCCAGGATCAAGTCCCCGCAGCTGAGATTCTAGCGGGGAAGACTCAGGCACCAGTAGTGCCCATTGTGATTTCGGGTCTTCAGGAGACCCTAGCCCAGATTTTGACGGTATGCACCAGCTTGGCACAGGTCGTCGCTATGTCCACTACTACTACTACTTCTCAGGCCAAGGGAGGCATCCAGACTTTAGCTGCCCGGACACCTGAGCAAGTCACCCAGGGACTTCAGACACTTGGGTAGCCCCAGTGCAACAGATTGCTCCAGTACAGGATTATGTGGTCCCAACTTTAGCTGATGATGATGCCCAGGCCTTCTTGGACAAGTGTCAGAGGATACTACGTACCGTAGGGATATTAGAGGCCAGTGGGGTTCCATTCACTACATTCCAGTTTTCAGGAGCTTCACTTGCTTGGTGGGAGGCCCATGAGAGGCGTAGACCCGCTGATGCAGCGCCCTTACATAGCACCAGTTCTCTGTTCTCTTTCTGGAGAAGTATATACCACAGTCTCGCAGAGAGGAGCTGCACAGAGAGTTCGAGCAGTTGCATCAGGGAGACATGACCATGACGCAGTATGAGATGAGGTTCTCTGAGTTAGCCCGTCATGCCATCTAGCTAGTTCCCACAGATAGAGAGAGGATTCGGATATTTGTTGATGGTCTCACTTATCGTCTACGGATTTTTCTAACCAGGGTGAGGGTATCTGGTGCTTCTTTTGAGGAGGTAGTTGACATAGCCAGGGATATTGAGTCAGTGCGCCGCCAGGAGCGTGTTGAGAGAGAGGCCAAGAGGCCTCGAGGTTCTGGTAGTTATAGTGGTGATCACTCAGGAGGTCAGTCTCAGCAGAGCAGAGGCAGACCATTCAGGCCTCCTCAGCCAGCTCGTTTAGTTTACAGTGGTGCTTCATCAGGACACGGTCCCCGTAGCTCTCATCCGGGTCGTTCCTCATTTAGTGCACTTCCATCCCAGAGCTTATCCCGGCCACCATCAGTTCAGGGTTCCTCAGCACATGGTTCTTCTAGCAGCTACTCTGGTTCCAAGGGTTCCCTTCAGTCCCCACCGACATTTGCTGAGAGGGGTTGCTTCAAGTGAAGGGATCCGGGTCACATCAAGAGGTATTGTCCCCGCCTTTCTGGTAGTTCATTTCAGCATAGGAGCCAGCCTCCAGCTTCAACACCAGTTTCTACACCACCTGCTCAGGCAGCCAGGGGTGGAGGTCAATCAGTCAGAGGCTGCTCTAGAGAGGGAGGTCGGTCAGGTGGAGGACAGGCCTGTTTCTATGCACTTCCGAGCATACCAGATGCCATAGCTTTAGATGCAGTGATTACAGGTATTATCTTAGTCTGTCACCGGGATGCTGCGGTATTATTTGATCCTGTTTCTACGTATTTATATGTTTCTTCATACTTTGCACATTTCTTGGATATGCCCCGTGAGTCTTTATTTTCAGTTGTTCATGTGTTGACTCCGGTGGGGGATACTGTTGTGGTAGACCGGGTGTACCGGTCTTGTATTATATCTATTGGGGGTCGGGAGACCCGAGCAAATCTATTATTTCTTAGCATGATTGACTTCGATGTGATTTTGGGCATGGATTGGCTATCTTCATGCCATGCGGTTCTTGACTGTCACGCCAAGATCGTGACCTTAGCTATGCCCGAATTGTCGAGGATTTAGTGGAGAGGTTCGGTGGAGTATGTGCCTAGTAGGGTGATTTCCTTTCTGAAAGCTCAATGTATTATTGGGAAGGGGTGTGAGTCTTATCTGGCCTTTGTGAGGGATGTTAGTAGTGAGACTCCTTCAATTGATTCTGTTCCTGTGGTCCGTGAGTTACCAGACATTTTCCCAGCAGACCTGCCAGGCATGACACCTGACACGGACATTGATTTTGGTATTGACTTATTGCCAGATACCCAACCTATCTCTATTCCCCCTTACCGCATGGCTCCAACAGAGTTGAAGGAATTGAAGGAACAACTTTAAGAACTCCTAGATAAGGGGTTCATTCGGCCTAGTGTGTCGCCTTGTGGTGCACTAGTGTTGTTCGTAAAGAAGAAGGATGGATCCATGCGTATGTGCATTGAGTATAGGCAGCTGAACAAGGTTACGGTGAAGAACCGATATCCTTTGCCCCGTATTGATGACTTGTTTGATCATCTTCAGGGAGCTAGGGTGTTATCTAAGATCGACTTGAGGTCTGGGTACCATCAGCTGA
Organism: Nicotiana knightiana; assembly: GCA_005239525.1. Lineage (NCBI taxonomy): Eukaryota > Viridiplantae > Streptophyta > Magnoliopsida > Solanales > Solanaceae > Nicotiana > Nicotiana knightiana. The sequence goes on along the minus strand of ML409782.1, from coordinate 7,913 downwards.
AGATTCGGGATTCTAATATTCCGAAGACTGCTTTCAGGACCAGATATGGCCACTATGAGTTTCTGGTTATGTCTTTTGGGTTGACCAATGCCCCAGCCGCGTTCATGCATTTGATGAACAACGTGTTTCAGCCTTACCTTGATTCATTCATTATTGTGTTCATTGATGACATCCTGGTGTATTCTCGTAGCCAGGAGGAGCACGCTTAACATTTGAGGGTTGTGTTGTAGAGATTGAGGGAGGAGAAGCTTTATGCAAAGTTCTCCAAATATGAGTTTTGGCTTGGTTCGGTAGCTTTCTTGGGTCACGTGGTGTCCAGTGAGGGTATTCAGGTGGACCCGAAGAAGATAGAAACGGTGTAGAGTTGGCCTAGACCGTCCTCAGCTACAGAGATTAGGAGTTTCCTGGGTTTGGCGGGTTATTACCGTCGCTTTGTGGAGGGATTTTATTCTATTGCTTCACCTTTGACCAGATTGAACTAGAAGGGTGCTGCATTCAGATGGTCCGATGAGTGCGAGGAGAGCTTTCAGAAGCTCAAGTCAGCATTGATTACAACTCCGGTATTGGTATTGCCTACGGGTTCGGGTTCTTACACAGTCTATTGTGATGCTTCTAGAGTTGGATTGGGAGTGTTTTGATGCATGAAGGTAAGGTGATTGCCTACCCGTCCAGACAGTTGAAGGTGCACGAGAAGAATTATCCAGTGCATGGTCTTGAGTTAGCTTCCATTGTTCATGCCTTAAATATTTGGCGGCATTACTTGTATGGGGTACAGTGTGAGATTTTCACTAATCATCGTAGCTTGTAGTATCTGCTAAGGCAGAAGGACTTGAATTTGCGTTAGAGGAGATGGTTAGAGCTTCTTAAGGACTATGACTTAATTATATTGTATCACCCGGGGAAGGCCAATGTAGTGGCCGATGCCTTGAGTCGCAGAGCCGAGATTTTGGGGAGCCTAGCTTACCTTTCAGCAGCAGAGCGACCGTTAGCACTTAATTTTTAGGCTTTAGCGGGACAGTTGGTGAGATTGGATTTGTCATACCCTCCGCGGGTGGTAGCTAGCATGGCTTCCCGGTCTTCTTTATTTGATCAGATTAAGGCACGACAGTATTATGACCGCCACTTGTTAGTTCTTCAGGATAGAGTTCGTCGGGGTGATGCTCGGGATGTGACTATTGGTGATGACTGAGTTATGAGTATGCAAGTCCATATTTGCGTGCCCAATGTGGATGGTATTCGAGAGTTGATATTAGCAGAGGCTCACAGTTCGCGGTATTCTTTTCATCCGGGTGCCGCGAAGATGTACCAGGATCTGAGACAACAGTATTGGTGGAGGAGGATGAAGAGATATATTGTTGAGTATGTAGCACGGTGTCTCAACTTCCAGCAGGTCAAGCATGAGCACCAGAGACCAGGTGGATTACTTCAGAGGTTAGATATTCTGGAGTGGATGTGGGAGCAGATTACCATGGACTTTGTAGTTGGGATTTCACGAACTTCGAAGGGTTTCGATGCTATTTGGTTCATCGTAGATAGATTGACCAAGTTCGCGCACTTTATTCCTGTCAACACTTCTTATACTTCAGAGCGGTTAACTGGTATTTACATTAAGGAGATTGTCTGATTGCATAGAGTTCCGATTTCTATTATTTATGACAGAGGTATTCAGTTCACATCTCAGTTTCGGAGGGCCGTGCAGAGGAGCATGGGTACTGATGTAGAGTTGAGCACTGCATTTCACCCGTAGACCGACGGAAAGTCGGAACAGACTATTCAGATTTTGGAGGATATGTTACGGGCTTGTGTGATTGATTTTGGTGGTTCATGGGATCAGTTCCTGCCACTAGCAGAGTTTGCATATAATAACAGCTACCAATCCAGTATTCATATAGCCCCGTATGAGGCTTTATATAATAGGAGATGTAGATCTCCAGTTGGTTGGTTCGAGCCTGGTGAGGCTAAGTTATTGGGCACATATTTGATTCAGGATGCGTTGGAGAAGGTGAAGTTGATTCAGGAGCGACTTCGCACGGCGCAGTCTAGATAGAAGAGTTATACGGACCGGAAGGTTCGGGATGTGTCTTTTATGGAAGGGGATAAGGTACTGCTGAAGGTATCACCCATGAAGGGTGTTATAAGGTTTGGAAAGAGAGTAAAGCTAAGTCCGCGATTTATTGGTCCTTTAGAGGTGCTTTAGAAGGTTGGAGATGTGGCTTATAGACTTGCCTTGCCACCCAGTCTATCGAGTGTTCATACGGTATTTCATGTGTCGATGCTCAGAAAATATATTGGTCACCCGTCTCATGTGTTAGCTTTCAACACAGTTCAGCTCGAGGATGATATGTCTTATGAAGTGGAGCCAGTGGCTGTTTTGGCTCGCGAGGTCAAAAAGTTGAGGTCAAAGGAGATAGCTTCAGTGAAGGTGCAGTGGAGAGGTCAGCCAGTGGAGGAGGATACTTGGGATACCGAGCGGGAGATGCAGAGCAGATATCCTCACTTGTTTGAGACTCCAGGTATGTTTATAGACCCGTTCGAGGACGAACATTTGTTTAAGAGGTGGAAAATGTAACGACCCGGTCCGTCGTTACGTAGAACCTACATTATAATTGCTGTTATTGACTTGTTATAGGTTGGTTATCCTGTTATTGATGTGTTAGAGTCGATGGGCTTGAAATCGAATGGTTGTAGTGAGAGTTCAGTCATGTAGCCTTTAAAGATAGCCTTATAATGGAAAAAGTCAACTGAGAGTTGACTTATTGGGAAACGACCTCAGAATGCAAATTTTATGGCTCGGATAGCTTCGTTAGGTGATTTGGGACTTAGGAGTGTGTTCGGAATATTTTTGTGATATTCGGTGTAGAATATTTTTGGCGATTTTCGGTTGGCAGTGGAAAATAGGCTATCAGGGTCGGAATAGAATTCCGACAGTTGGAACAGGTTTGTAATATCATTTTGGATATGTTTGCAAAATTTCAGGTTAATAGGAGTTGTTTTGGGTAGTTTCGACATCGTTGGTGGAATTTAGAAAATTCAAAGTTCATAGGCTTGAATTCGATGTGTTTTTGGGATTTTGATGTTGTGTTTGATGTTTCAAAGGCTCGACTAAGTTTGAATGATCATATATGATGCGTCGGTATGTTTGATATGGGTCCTGAGGGGCTCGGGATGGTTTCGGGTGGTTAACGGGGAGTTTGAAATGGTTTTGATATTGCTGATGTTGCTTTTACTGGTGTTTTCGCACCTGCGGATGGGGAGCCGCAGGTGCGGTTCCGCAGGAGTGGACATGGCACCGCATGTGCGGAAGTTTGGCTGAGTGAGAAGAGTCCGCATGTGCGAGTTAATTTCCGCACCTGCGAGGCCGCAAGTGCGAAAGTTGAGGTCCATGGGATTTTTCGCAGGTGCGCACCTGGGATCCGCAGGTGCGAGTAAGTGGTCGCAGGTGTGGAACCACTGGGCAGAAAGTATAAAAGCGTGCCTTCGCGAATTTTAGCCATCTTTCTCAATATTTCATCCGGGTTTGAGGCTTTTGAAGGGTTTTTGAAGAGTGGTTCGATAGTTCTTCATTGAGGTAAGGTTTTTGGACTCTAAACTTGTTTATATGTGATTAAAGGTCGGATTTATGGTGGAAAATTAGGGAAATCAGTGCAAATTGAGTTATTAGGGCTTGGGATTAAGAGGCTTTAAAATGGGTATTTTAGGGGTCATTTGGACTCCGAATTCAGTGTTCTTGGTATGGATAGACTCGTGGGAGGACGAGGTTTCTTGTGGTGTAAATTTTATTGAGTTACGAGACATGGGCCCGGGGGTCAGGTCTGACCAATTTAGGGATTTTTGAGTATTTTTGATACATTTCAATTGGGATTAGTTCCTTAGCATATTATAATGGTATACATCTGATTGTTGGTAGATTTGCAGCACTCGGAGGTCGAATTTAGAGGCAAGGGCACTGCGGAGTAGTATATTAGCCGGTTTTGAGGTAAGTAAAGTTTCCAAACTTGGAACTGAGGGTTCGAAACCCCAAACTATTTGATTAAGGTGACGCACTTGCTAAGTGACGGGCACGCGGGCGTAAACTGAATATTTGTAGCCTAGCTCATCCCATGGCACTGTCTAATGGTTACCTCAGGTTGATATTTGTACTGTGAAGGTGGCATTTACCTTGAACGCAATAGAAATCATGCAAAGTATAAATGTTAAGGCTTCACGTCGATATGTTCAGACCGGAACGGTCGATTATTGCTGTCTCTATTTATGATTATTGTTTTCATGTACTCAGTCCTGTTATAGTATATGTTTCATGCCTCAGTCTCTTAAGTTGCTAGTTTATTCTATATTATCACTGGTTTGGGCTGATTTTCATATGTTAGGGCATTGTGAATGAGACTGGAAGGTACTGACTGAGTGAGGCTTGAAGCCTGGTTTTGAGACAGTTATGAGGTCGGACTGCACACCGCAGCAACCCTGGAATCATGCCTTCGTTGGCTTGATATAGCGCTTGGGCTTATAGGAGCCCCTCCGCAGTCTTTACACCCCAGTGAGCTCACAAATATTGAGGGATGGATCTTCCCTGGGCATGGATCTTGTCTGAAGCTGATGTCATGTGAGGGATGGATCTTCCCTGGACATGGATCTTGTCTGAGTCTTATGTTCCGGAGATGGATCTTCTCCGTGGGGCTGGATCGGCCTTTTTCGTCAGTACTAGGTGACTGTGTCACTTGTGTTTATGTAATATCTGGGATGGACTTTCCCTGGGCCGGAAGGCCATATTCTAGTACTGAGCGGACCACCTTATGAGAGTTTGATTAATAAGTACACATCATTCTTGATTCTATATGAATTCATGCTAGTATGCAGGGCTACAAACACAAATTGATGCATCTTGTTTATTTTCTGATATATTACTGTCATGTCCAACTTATATACTGTTGTTCGAAATATCGGAGGTTTAGTCCGTCACTACCTCTCAGCTCGTAGTTTGGTTTTGTTACTACTGAGTTGGTGTATTCACGCTACCCCCTGCACCTTGTGTGCAGATCCAGGTACAGGGGGATTCAGCTCTGGTCAGTGAGTAGCAGCAATTTTTATCAGAGTTGACGAGGTAGCAGCTGGCGATCGTGATCTCTTCTTATCTTCCTTTTCTACCTGCCATATTTATTTTCAGACTATGTTTGTCATTCTTTTGGTTGTATTGAGTACTAGCAGCTCATGACTGTGTGACACTGGATCCAGGGTTTGTAGGATTTGGGTTTTGATTTTCATAAATTTTTTTCCAAATTCTGATTTATTATTATTATTATCCACAAACTTGTTAAGAAGGATATTTTATTGGTAATTGCATTTAGCTTAGATAAAAGGGGTGGCTTGCCTGGTTCCACGACAGGCGCCATCACGACTCCGGAATTGGGTCGTGACACCCTTTATATGCCTAGATCATAATCTTTTCAAAATCTAACCTTCTTTACTATTTTCAAACATCTGCATGCTTAAGACTTAAATCCCCTCTTATTTGAGCCTTTATTTTTTTGTTTGCTAAGCCGTACAAATTCACAAAAGTTGTTTGGCCGGGAACCACACTTGTGGATCCTGAGGGTGCCTAATACCTTCCCCTTAGGATAATTTCAAGCCCTTACCTTATCTCTGGTTAACAACATATTTGTAAATGAACCCCTTTGGTGTCTTTACGCACCTTTAAAAATCGTTAGGTGGCGACTCTCAAAAACACAAACCCCTTTCCCAAAAGGAAAGAGTTGTCTCAACCGAATGTCATAAACCCGATTTCCGCGAGGAAAGAAGGGGCGCGACAGCATGGCGACTCTTCTGGGGATTATAGGCTTTTACCATTATAAACCGCTTTTTGAATTTGCCCGAGTATGCTTTGTTTGATATTTTGCACCCTTTCCTTTTCCCCCTCTATGTGCAATTAATTGTTTGTCGAATATTTATTCCTTCCAAAAAAAAAGCGAAACTGACATGTTTCTTTGTCTTCCTTTGTAACCGCTTTAAATCATAAATGTTGTATTTACCGCTTTCCTAACGTGCAAATACATGACAACATGTTTTTAATGCTTATTTATTATTGTATAATCATGCTCAACATTCATACTTCACTCGTGCCAAACAAAATACTATAGCAACGTTTGATGAGTGGTTGCGCTCTTCCTATATTATTACCCCCTAAATTCAGAAAGGCTTATTTGCGGTAAAACTAGTCGATCAGCGGTGCAGTCAACGGTTCCGTGCCTTTCCCCCTTGAGTTGTCCACTCGAGGGTACCAGTCTAAAACCCCATAGAAACCTTACTCCGTTATGTTGTTACATGCATCATGGTCAAACCTAGCCAGGCTAAAGTGTGGTCCGCACGATAGCTTTTAAGATTGCCTTATCCAAAAGTCCACTGGGTTTCCCTAAACCCAAACGGACATCATCACGTTCTGTGCATTTATTTGGAGAACTAAATGCATTATGCTAATTGTTGATGTTAAATAGTCGAGTCTTGTGGGGTTAAGGGCCTAACCTTGTTTGCCTTGCAGAAAAATGAGGCACGAAGTCCCCAGATTCGGCATGGTCTCCAATATCCCTCCAAGATTGCTAAGTTGGTGGGAAGATTTACATTCTAGTGACAAAACTCTCGTTAGAAAATACTTGGGCAATCTACCATCTCTCCTAGAAATCCAGCCTAACAACATGATAATAGAGGCTGCTACCCTGTTCTGGGATTGTGAAAGGTCCGTGTTCTGCTTTGGGGACATTGAAATGACACCTTTGCTGGAGGAAATAGGAGGAATGGCTGGCCTAGTATGGGAAACCCTGGGGTTGCTAATGCCTGAGAACTGCACAGGAAGAGGTTTTCTCAAAATGATGGGTCTGAAGAAGAATGCAGAACTGGTATGCTTAAAGGAGTCATACATCCCTTTTGACTACTTGTACGAAAGGTACGGTTACAGCAAATCATACGTACCTACCACGAGGAGTTTGCCATCACATCCTTGGGACACATCTATCGTAGAGTATTCGTCTTCATGTTTTGCTTCTTGGGTCTGATTGTGTTTCCAATAAAGAAGGAGAGAATCCACACTAGACTGGCCATGGTAACCAAGACACTAATGGAAGGAGTTGGTGGGAAAAACTTTAGCATTGTGCCCATGATCATTGCAGACATATATCGAGCCTTGGAAAAGTGTTAATGAAGGGCAAGACACTTCGAAGGCTACAATA
>ML409781.1:0-12183 GCA_005239525.1 Nicotiana knightiana | reverse complement strand
TTTTTTTTTTTTTTTTTTTTTCTGGATTCTCTTGATTTCTGTATTGACCTGAAGAGTCAAGATGATGAGTTGATGAATTAAACTTTGGTTTAATCCTGCTCTGATACCATGAAATTATTCTTGAGTTAATACTCAAGCTTGGTTGAAGAAGAAGAATGAGAAGAAGTGGGTCTGTGAGAGAATTGAGATTTAAAGAGAAAAGAAGGAAAGAGAGCTGTTAGAGTAGAGAGAGTAAGGAGCGTGTGTTGTATTTCTGAAAAAAAGAAAAAAACTTAAAACAACAATGAAGAGTCTATGTATATATATACATGTAATTAGATTAACTAACTAATTTGCTAACTAACACTAACTATGCTAACTAACTTAACTAGTATCTAATTAACTATTATCTTTCTCTACAAAATCATAAAATTCAAAAATCTTATTTATACTATTAAACTTCGTATCTAATCAAATTATGACACACAAAGCAAAGCAGAGTGCATAATATTTTGACGAAATCTAACTGTGAACAACTCTTCATACTCTATCTGGTTCATAATAAGTGACCAATTTCCTTTTTCATTTAGGTCCAAAATAAGTGTAACGTTACGTAATCAAGAAAAAATTTAATTTGTTTTTACAAAATAACCCCTATGTACATATTCCTAAAAAGTTTTCTTACTCCTCATATTAAATATTTAATTAGGGGTAGTTTAGTCATAGTAGGTATTTTTGTATAAAATTTAGTATTTTCTTAATAGGCGTGCTAAAAGCAAATTGATCACTTACTGTGAAACAGAGGGAGTACTTTTTTCCGGAACATTGTCATGCCAACGCAAGTAGGGTTGATCTCAAATTTAGACTCCACATTATTAGTTCAGAATATAATGTTGGAACTACTGAAATAAAGCTTTGGGACAACCAACTTAAAACAATCTTTTTTTTAAATAATGATAATTTTCAGTTAACTTTGTGCGCACATTAATTATTTTATCGAGATATTGATTAATTCTGCCATTTAACGATCAAGAAGATGAAACGAAATCACGTTATTTGTTTTTTCAAGAAAATGTCACATTAGCTGATCGCTATAATTGGAGAAAACGATAGCTTAGATTACAATCTAAAATTTAAGACCGCGAAATTAATTAAGTGCTAAATAAGTTCTAAATTAAATTCTTCGGAAAATATATTTGGCCAAACTCGTTTTGGCCCAAACGTCCCAATTGAGGGTATTATGGTAACTTCGCACGGCTTTTAAGGGCATAATTGATGTTTAGTCACTTTCGTTTTCCAGATATACCATTTAGTATTTTTTATTGTTTTTCCTCTAATTCTCTCTCATTAGTTTAATGATCTTACCTTCTCCATGCTTCTTTCACATTTACACATGCATGTTACACTATTTTTGATAAAGCAATTTATACTCATATACATGTATTATACCATTTAAACTAAATACACTAAAATACACGCATAGTAATACTAAAAAAAAATACGATTAAATTACTGTATTTCCATTTCTATATTACTGTATCACTAAACTAAAAAAATACTATATTCTTTCTAACCCTAACACTTAAATATAGAGTGCTTCAACCAAGAAGTTTTTACAGCCCCTATTGACATTTCTATCTTTAATTTGTTTTCTCCTTCTTCATCTCTTATCTTTTCTTATTGTTAGATTAATGAATGGACCACTGAAAGAGGAATAATGCTTCAAAGGTTTATGTAGTGTTTCGTGGTAAGAGGCGTGGATTGTACAACTCTTGGCATCAATGTGCTCCTATGGTTATTGGTGTCAAGGGAAGCATCTTCAAGGCCTTCAAAACGTATGATGAAGCCATAGCAGCGTTCAACGAGTTTAAAAATGGATCTCAAGTTGATAATATATCGGCAATGTCGAAGGTGTATGTGGTATTTCGTGGTAAAATTCCGGATTATACAACTCTTGGTGTGAGTGTGCTCCTATAGTTATAGGTTTCAAATGAAGTATCTTCAAGTCGTACAAATCTTATGATGAAGCAGTAGCAACATTCAATGAGTTCCAAAAAGAAAATGTTGCCAGTGATGAACAATCTTCAAGTTCTTTTGTTGATGAAAGTGATGTTGGGGTTGAAGGTGACAATAGAGAAAGTGCTATGTCATCTATGTTGTTAGCTGGAATATTTGTAGTGATGGAGATTTCAAAATTGTTCATTTAAAAAAAAAGTATTATGAATTGAATTGAAGTTTAAATTTGTCAAAGTGTTTTCATTTTGCACCTGTTTTAATCTGTACTACTTTGATTCTTAAGTAATCAATTATATATCTTCAAGTACTCATCAACAATCTTCATAAGTTCAGTATTGCATCTTCAAGAACTCAACTATCTTCATTTTTATTGTCAATACATTTTCCTATTGTCCAAGGTTAGTGTCATAAGTTTAATGTGTTATATTAATTCTGGAAAAAAAGACCAATTTTAACAGATTTAAATTAATCTTTACAAATGTTACTATTAGTACTTTCATTTCATTAGGCATCAAACGAACAATTGAAATATTGAATTTGAAATGTTATTATTGAGCTCAATGTGCTATATTAATTTGGAAAAAAAATTGACCAATTTTAAAGGACTTAATTAATCTTTACAAATATTTAGTACTTTCATTTCATTTGGCATCAAACGAAGAGTTGAAATATTGAATTTGAAATGTTACTATTGAGATCAATGTGCTATATTAATTTGAAAAAAAAAGGACCAATTATAAAGGACCTTAATTAATCTTTACAAATGTTAATATTAGTACTTTCATTTCACTAGGCATAAAACGAACAGTTGAAATATTGAATACAATATAACTGTTTTGTTAACTTGAATCAAATATGATCATTAAGAAAAAGAAAGATTCAAAACATAATAATCCATTCATTAATATGAAAATTCATGATAACATCACCAAAACATGGGAAAAAAATGNGGGGGGGGGAGGGGAGGTAGATAAACATGTAACCAAGCAAAACACACTACTCAATATTCTGGTTCACGGAAAGAGACTTTGAGGTCTTGGAGGCAGTTTCGGTATTGTTAGTGATGACAATGACATAATTGCTCTTAGCACCATTCTGGACTGAGGGTATGGGCATATCGTCAAACATAGAATAGAGAGATGTAAGAGGATGCTCTTCCAACATCACATCTTTTAAGTAGTCAACGCTTCAATCACGTACCACCCTCTCAATCAATTCATTAACCTCACGCTTCAGTTTAGTATAGTCACGCTTTAGATCTTGGTAGAGAATATTGTGACTGACTAGTGAACCATGGAGTGGTTGTTCAACATCTTTCTTGGTAGGAGTCCTATCCATCGCTATGCTTAGATGTAGTAGTAGTTTAAGTTTGATTGAGTTATGTAGGTCTGCCATATTTCTGAAATATATAGGGAGAATTATATGGTAATCTCTCAATTATAATAAATATTCCACTTCCTGATAGGACTTAATTTATTTTGTAGAGACCTTATGCAACCATTACAGTTTCCAGTGCAAATATAACACTTCATAGCAGCCCCCTCCACTCCTCTATGCATCCATTACACTTTCCAGTAGCCTCTTCCACTCGTTGATGCAACCCTTACACTTCCCCCAGTAGTCAATTTCACTCCTCTATTCCTCCTTAAACTCACCCATGCAACCATTGCTCTCCTCTATGATTACAATTAATTATAGGAACTTGTCTTTATCCATCCGCTTATACACATTTTGGTTTTTTTTTTTTTTTTTTTTTTAAATTCTGCCATATGGTGGCATGCAATTCACAGATGTTGGATTTTTTTTAGAACTTCTGCCATATAGTAGTCTTGATCTTAGAAGTCTAGATAAATCCATGTAAAATTATTTTATCCTTGTTTAGGTTAAGTTTAGGTTCGTTTAGGTTTAGGTTTAGGGGTTAGGGTTAGGGTTTAGGTTTAGGTTTAGGTTTAGTCTTATTAAAATAAATAAATATAATAATAATAAATAACAAAGACAAATAATATTATAAAGAACAATCATACCTATCCATTAACGGAACTCATCCATTAATTTGATCCATAATTTCATCATTAGAAATAACTAAAGATAAGAAATTATCAAGCTAAGCATTAGTTAATCCTAGCTCTTGAACAGAGAAGATCACAGCCCCTGATGTAGCCTGAACTAGTTCAAAGAGAACAACATTACCTTTCTTCAGATTATTGTCGACAACAAATTGTTTTCACCCATTGACGAGTCTTCTCCGAACACCACTTGTGAGATTCACAGCCCACTCCTTCCCATTACATCGAAGAGTTGTGTTAACCAAAATAGGAGGAAGATAGCCACATATACTCTTTGGAAGAAACTGCAAGAACATAGTATAAAGACAGGATTTAGAGTTTATTGCTAGTTAGGATAATCAACAGTTAAAAATCATGAAAATTTTAAAAAATAAAGTTGCCATATAATCATGCCTAATGTACGATCTGGGCACTTTCATCCGAAACCATGCATAGAACTCTTCTTCGATCCATCCGCCCGCATTCATGTTTAAAGTATTTATTTTGCTTAGGGAGTTGGAGATATATTATTCTTGTGTTTAAGAGATATATAAAGAGTAAAAACTTTCAATTTCCCTCCAAACGATGTATTTATACTTTTCACTTTGTTTCCCTCCGAAAATTATATTTAACATTTGAGTCCAAAACATTCATCTTGTTTTCCCTCCTAATCTATTACAACAAAATACAAAAATATGATTTTTCTTTTATTATCAGGATTTTCCATTTATTATAATTAATATTAACCAAAAGTATATTATAATTATATATTTAATATTATATAAATGAATGAAATTATATAAACGACTATAATATTACTATGAGTCACAACGATGTAATTATCATAGTTCATATGACTACAACAACCTTAGTCGGTGGACTTGTATGGTTGCCATTGGCCGATACGTATGACCTTAATGTATGAAATTATATAAACGGCTATTATATTACTATGAATCGCAACGAAGTAATTATCATAGTTCATATGACTACAATAACCTTAGCTGGTGGACTTGTATGGTTGTCATTGGCCGATATGTATGACCTTAATGTATGAAATTATATAAACGACTATTATATTACTATGAATCGCAACGATGTTATTATCATATTTCATATGACTACAACAAGCTTAGTCGGTGGGCTGCTATTGGCCGATATGTATGACCTTAATGTATGAAACTATAAACGGCTATTATATTACTATGAATCGCAACGATGTAATTATCATATTTCATATGACTACAACAAGCTTAGCCGGAGAACTTGTATGGTTTCCATTGGCCGATACGTATGACCTTAATGTATGAAATTATATAAATGACTATTATATTACTATGAATTGCAACGATCTAATTATCATAGTTCATATGACTACAACAACCTTAGCCGGTGGAATTGTATGGTTGACATTGGCCGATACGTATGACCTTAATGTATGAAATTATATAAAAGGCTATTATATTACGATGAATCGCAATGATGTTACTATCACAGTTCATATGACTACAACAACCTTAGCAGGTGGACTTGTATGGTTGTCATTGGTCGATACGTATGACGTTAATATATGAAACTATATAAACGTCTATTATATTACTATGAATCGCAACGATGTAATTATCATAGTTCATATGACTACAACAACCTTAGTCCGCGGACTTGTATGGTTGCCATTGGCCGATACGTATGACCTTAATGTATGAAACTATATAAACGGCTATTATATTACTATGAATCGCAACGAGGTAATTATCATAGTTGATATGACTACAACAACCTTAGTCCGCGGACTTGTATGGTTGCCATTGGCCGATACGTATGACCTTAATGTATGAAACTATATAAACGGCTATTATATTACTATGAATCGCAACGAGGTAATTATCATAGTTGATATGACTACAACAACCTTAGTCCGCGGACTTGTATGGTTGCCATTGGCCGATACGTATGACCTTAATGTATGAAATTATATAAACGGCTATTATATTACTATGAATCTCAAGGATGTAATTATCATAGTTCATATGACTACAACAACCTTAGTCGGCGGACTTGTATGGTTGCCATTGGCCGATACGTATGAACTTAATGTATGAAATTATATAAACGGCTATTATATTACTATGAATCGCAACAATGTAATTATCATAGTTCATATGACTACAACAACCTTAGCCGGTGGACTTGTATAGTTGCCATTGGCTGATACGTATGACCTTAATGTATGAAACTATATAAACGGCTATTATATTATTATGAATCACAAAGATGTTATTATCATAGTTCATATGACTACAACAACCTTAGCCGGTGGACTTGTATGGTTGCCATTTGCCGGTACGTATGACCTTAATGTATGAAATTATATAAACGACTATTATATTACTATGAATCGCAACGATGTAATTATCATAGTTCATATGACTACAACAACCTTAGTCGACGGACTTGTATGGTTGCCATTGGCCGATACGTATGACCTTAATGTATGAAACTATATAAACGGCTATTATATTACTATGAATCGCAACGATGTAATTATCATAGTTCATATGACTACAACAACCTTAGCCGGTGCACTTGTATGGTTTCCATTGGACGATACATATGACCTTAATGTATGAAGTTGTATAAACAGCTATTGTATTACTATGAATCGCACCGATGTTATTATCATAGTTCATATGACTACAACAACCTTAGCTGGTGGACTTGTATGGTTGCCATTGGCTGATACGTATGACCTTAATGTATGAAACTATATAAACGACTATTATATTACTATGAATCGCAACAATGTAATTATGATGGTTCATATGATTACAACAACCTTAGCAGGTGGACTTGTATGGTTGCCATTAGCCGATACGTATGACCTTAATGTATGAAATAATAAACGCCTATTATATTACTATGAATCGCAACGATGTAATTAGCATAGTTCATATGACTACAACAACCATAGTTGGTGGACTTGTATGGTTTCCATTGGCCGATACGTATGGCCTTAATGTATGAAATTATATAAACGACTATTATATTACTATGAATAGCAACAATGTGATTATCATATTTCATATGACTACAACAACCTTAACCGGTGGACTTGTATGATTGCCATTGGCCGATACGTATGACCTTAATGTATGAAATTATATAATCGACTATTATAGTACTATGAATCGCAACGATGTAATTATCATAGTTTATATGACTATAACAACCTTAGTCGGTGGACTTGTATGGTTGCCATTGGCCGATACGTATGACCTTAATGTATAAAACTATATAAACGGCTATAATATTACTAAATCATTATATTAATATGATAAAAAATGTACCTAATGGTTTAATTATTTTTTGTTGAAAAAAAAATGATTGGGGGTGAAAAGAAGATATTAAAATTGACCATGTTAAGGGAGAGATTCGATATCCTGACCCCTCACTCATTAACTAAGCACTAATACCAAAGCACCTATTAAGACTTCTGTGTTTGATAAGTTTCCGTGTTTTATAGAATTGAACTCTAAAAGTTTCTGTATAAGTATAAGAATTTATCCGCCCACAATTTCAAGTTTGTGGATCCCCATGCTCCTTGGCGCTCCATCTTCAGAGTTTTTGAACAGGTATCTCGCTTCTTCTTCTTATTCCATAGAATTTCAACAAGTTTCGTTCTCTTTAACTTAATCTTAGTACTATTCTCATTAGTTTTTCTGATCCCTATATCCCTAATCCTAATATGATGTCGCTAGTTAACAAACGAATTTGCATTGAAAATTTACTTTTCGATTTCCTCAGCGATCTGTCTGAGGAAGTACTTGATCATATTCTAGTACTTATGCCATTACCAGATGCTGTTAGAACAAGCATTTTATCAAGTAAATGGTGGTATAAATGGTGTACAATTCCACAATTAACTCTTGATCAAACCCTTTGGAAAATAGACCAACCAAGTTACTTTAAAAATATTATCCGCCCCATTTTGGATCTTCATGGCGGACAAGTTAAACATTTTACACTCGCAATTCAATTTTTGGAAGACTTTACATATGTTAGAAGGTTTTTAAGGTTCCTCTCTGAAAGTGTCATTGAAAATCTTATTCTAAAATTTTTGATTAAGGAGAGACCATACAAAATGCCTGCTTCATTTTTCAAATGTTTGAATTTGAAGCATCTATCTCTTGAAGATTGTTTATTATCTCCTCCACCAGCCTTCAATAAGTTTGGAATGTTAATTAGCTTGAAGTTATACAATGTCAGTGTCACGACCCAATTTACCCTCCGAAAGGTATCGTGACGGCACCTAGTCTCTAAGACTAGGTGAACCTAGAAATTCCGAAAAACAACAGAATCAATAAAATAAAGACAAAAAGGATATCAACTAGATATAAGGTAGCTACTCAGCATATACAGTTTGTACTTCCCAAAACCCGGAATGTCACCAACATCACAAGCTAAACTCTATGGTTCAATATACAAAACTGGAAATGGAAGTGTAGTCTCATATACGAACTATTACTATGCTAAGATAGGAGGGGGGACTCAGAAGCTCTGCGGACGGTGCAGAAATACCTCAAAGTCTCCCGAAGATCTGCTACTTTACTAACTCTGGAACGGTGCGTTGGAACCTGGATCTCCACATGAGAAAAACATGCACAGAAGGGCGTGAGTACTCCACATTCGGTACCTAGTATGTGCCAAGCCTAACCCTAGTCAAGTAATGACGAGGTCAGGTTGCGGCTCTACTGAGTTTGCAAAAATAAACAGATATAATTAACAGTTAAGTAAAAAGTAAAAACAATAATAATTAACAGGAAGTAAAGTGAACCGGAAAGAACGAAGTAAAAAATCTCAGTTCTGCACAACACATAAATCAGTAGATAGTCGTACAGTGCAATACAGGGGAAAGTCTCAGGTCTCGACCCGCAGTCCCAATGTAAATATGCAATGCAATGCAAGGGAAAGTCTCAGGTCATAGCCCGCAGTCCCTATGTAAATATGCAATACAATGCACGGGAAAGTCTCAGGTCATAGCCCGCAGTCCCAATGTAAATATGCAATACAATACAAGGGAAAGTCTCAGGTCATCGCCCGCAGTCCCAATGTAAATATATAATGTGTGATGTATATCAGATATAGCGTAGTTCAAAAGTTTGGGAAAACAATTGGCAAATATAGAGGAAAGTACTTAACCCAGTTCCAAATAATAGTAACGAGTGGAAAATCAGGTAAAATTATTGGACTTGATAAAATCTTAAGTCGCTACTCAGTTAACCAATAACAGAAATAATAGGAATTGAAGCTGCAGTATATCATAAAAGGAAACAATGGATTTAGTGAGAATATCACGTGCACGTACTCGTCACCTCACGTACACGGGGTTTTTTTAATGTCGAAAATCAGTTATAAATGCCTAAGGGAATTTTCCCAACACAGAGTTAGGCAAGCCACTTACCTCGACTGTGCTAATCAACCAATAATCACGCTCTTGCCATGAGTATCCAACTCCGGATGGCCCAAATCTATTCAATTCGATTGCATAATGTAAATATCATTTCAAGAAATCAAAATAACTAATAAATTCGAAACTAACACGCGAAATTAGGAATTTTTGACCAAAACGCCCCTCGGGCCCACGTCTCGAAATCGGGTAAAAGTTATATTTTCCGTACACCCATTCACTCACGAACTCACTCGACCAGAAACATCGAAATCCGATTCAAAAAACCCCTTAAATTCCCAGAATTTCGGTTTGGGGAACTTTCATCAAGTTCCCATGGTTTTCCCCCCATTTTTGATAGTTAAACTAAAGAAAGCAACGTGGAATAATGGTCTAACAATGAATTAGGATTAGAAAACGTTACCTATGATCCTTCTCTTCAAAACCCACAGAAAATCTCCAATTCCCGAGCTCTCAAACAATTTTAGACTTATGAAATTCAACCTTCGGATTTTTAGAATAAACACAAAGGGATCTCGCACCTGCGGTCCCGATCACCGCACCTGCGATACCGCACCTGCGGAAATAGTATTGCAGGTGCGGAATCCACTTAAGTCCACTGGGGCCGCACCGGCGGTCATCTAGTCGTGCCTGCGGAACCCGGGTCGCACCTGCGACCACTGGTCAATTCCCTCACCATCGCACCTGCGATCAGCCCTATCACGCCTGCGTGTCCGCACCTGCGGGAAAACCTTCGCAGGTGCGAAAACACCAGAAGAAGGTCTGGTTCAGCAATTTGATAAGTTTCAAATTCCCCCGTTAAGCATCTGAAACAACCCCTAAGCCTCCGAGACCTCAACCAAAACCACCAACCGACCTTTATACCATATTTGAACTAGGTTGAGCCTTAGAAACACATCTCATAACATCAAAATCATCGATTATGCATAGATTCAAGCCTAGGAACTTAGGAAAATTCTAGAATTCACATCTGACGCCGAAACATGTCTAAACTCATCCGAATGGCCTCAGATTTTGCACACAGGTCATAAACAACATTACATACCTTCTTTCGCTTCCGAAAATCCATTCGGAGTCCGATATCAAAATCTCACCTATCGGCCGAATTCGCCAAAAATCTAACTTTCGCCAATTCATGCATAAATCTACAACCGACCTCGAAAATACATTCCCTGAGACTCTGAGGGACAAACTCGAGCAAAAACATCTCTAAAAATTGAGCCCAAGTAAGTGAGGTTGCCTCGTCCGGACTACTAAGCTCAAATGCATGCCACACTGATAAGCTGCTCCTCTCAGCTGGAAAGTAGTGAAAGAGACCCCACTCGTCTCCACAATACCCATGGTGCGAAGGATACGATGACTGATATGTGGCTAGAATTCATGATTTTAAGCATTATATACCTTGCATTTTATGTGCTTTAATGATAAAAATACACGTCGTATGTGCCTAATGGGGTTTATTTAATGTGTAGGTGAATTGGAAACGGAAGCCGAGCTAAATGAGAGCATAAACGTCGAAAAATACGCTCAAGAGTCGAAAAGAAGCGACCCGGGAAAAGCCTGGTGTTAGCCAGGCGTTACACTTCAAACGCCAGGAGGTGCCTGGCGTTAGCCAGGCGTTACCCTTCAAACACCTGGGTACCTGCTTCAGTGAACTCCGAGTTTTAAACGTTTTTAAGTGTTTCCAAGTTAGACCCAAGAACACATCTTTGGGGGGGGGAGGCGTNAGTCTCTTACACGGTTAGGGTTTATCCCAACCATATAAATAGACCCAAGAACACATCTTTGAGGGGGGAGGCGTTTTTGGAGAGCAAATACACACACAAGATCATTGAAGGAGCAAGGATTATCAGTTCTCTTCATCTTATTCTAGTATTTTCAATTCATGCAACACTTATGCAATTGTTTGATTATACCATGAGTGGCTAAACACCTATTGTTCTGGGGTTGTGGTTTAGCCATGGATATTGTTATTCGACATTAATTTAACCTTGAATATAGTTTACTCAATATATGGTTGTTTCGTCAATTCTGTGTTTAACTGCTTAATTGTATGGCCAGCAGTTAGGTTCTATATACTATCTATGTTATGCTTGGGAAAGCCGTATATAGATTAGAGAAGAATTGAAGAGAGCGCGATCTTAACCCTTCAGGGGAGCGGATTTGTGGTTAGGATAGGAATATACCTAGTCACCGTTCTTAATTAAACATCGTCATCGTAGTGCATTCTAATAGATTAATTTCATAGGATATAAGCGTTAATCTATTGAGAATAGGCGAGTAGGGCTTCGGGAGAAGACTATGAGAGAGTTCATCGATTAATTAGCAACCATGAGTGAATTANTTGTCACTTGATAATTAGTTATTTCATAGAATCTTAGTATAAAATAGTTGCATCCTTGATTTTATTTTGGCATGATTAGATAACAATTAGAGTGATTTAGCAAGTAGTTTACACAAGTCCTTATGGGTTCGACATTCGATTTAACATTATATTACTTGTTACGATCACGTATACTTGCGTGGGCATTTACAACCAACAAGTTTTTGGCGCCGTTGCCGGGGACTTGAATATAGATTACTTTCTACTTACTTGCTTTAATTGTTATTTGCTTGAGTCTAACGTCACGTGATTTTTGCTCTAATCTCAGGAACTTCGATTGAATGCGCAGGGTC
>ML409775.1:66316-78172 GCA_005239525.1 Nicotiana knightiana | reverse complement strand
GGGGGTGGGGAGGATGTAAAGACCCGTAAAATTTTCTTGTTTAAAAATAATGCCCGAGCGAGTCCCTGAGTTGTTTTTATTGTGGAAAATTTTAAAACGGACCTAAATTGAGTAAAAGTACCCCGAGACTTAAAGAATATAATTTTCTAAAAGTAGGTGTTATGCGACGCACTATGCGATCGCATAACGTGTATGCTGACCGCATAATGGTCGCATACACTGGCAGATCACTGCCCCATTTGAGGTCAACTATGCAGTCCAATATGCGATCACATTTCAGTTCTGCGGACCGCATATCTGTCGCATTGTTGCCTTTGATTTTGGGAAGGAAGTTATGCGACGCATTATGCGATCGCATAATGTGTGTGCGGACCGCACAATGGTCGCACACCTGGGCAGTGTGTTTTGAATTTTGGCCCATCTTGAGGGCCATTATGCAGTCGATTCTGCAGACCGCATGTCAGGAATGCGATCGCATTCCTGACCGCATTCTTGTGTCGGGCCCTATTTTTCTAATTTTTAAAACCCGACCCACGTTCATTAAAATACCCATCCCCTTCATTTTTAACCATTTTTCTGAGATATTAGAGAGAGGAAAGAGTGGTTCTAGAGAGAGAAAGTCCCAACTTCATCTAATTGGTCTTCCTTTATCACTCAAGCTTGGAACTAATCAAGTAGGACACAAATTTCTTGCATGGAACTAATCAAGCTTGGAACAAATCAAGTTGACCTCATTAACCCTAATTTCCAGATTTTTGTTAAAATAAAACATGGGAAGGATAGTTCATAAAGATAGGGTTAAAAATCTTGTATGCATGTACCCAATTTATCATAATCTAGTAATGGAAAATAGGTTGGAGTAACCTTTCACTAAAAAGGGGTTATTTAATCTAAAAGGACACCTAGTGTTTGATAGAAAGCTCAAATGAGTACAAGACATGTTCATGATTCCTAATTCTAAGTTTAACTGTGCCGCATTGTGAATTAGATTGAAGGTGCTAGAAGTTCCGGTGATTTGAGATAGAAATTAAGGAAAAATCCCGATTCGAGGTATGTATGGCTAACTTTAACCTTGTATCCTCTTGTTGGGTATGAGTATACGGTATGTGTACCTTGTTTGGAAATATGTGAATTGATTGTTCAAACATGTTGAAACGTAAGATTCTGTTCTCTGATTGACCTAGTTGACTGTCATGCTCCGTGCCATATGAGGTTGTGAAAATATTGGTGATGTCCCCAAATGTGGGAATGTGTAAAATGGCTAAAAGCCGTGTGTGGAAAATAATGAAAAAAGGTATTGTGAAATGATGTAAATGAGTTTAACGATTATGGCAACACCGTGTACATGAATTAGTACTTGATGAGATTTATTGTGCCTTGGGCCAAAATAAATAAATGTGTTGATATGAACTTGTGATTCCTTGAAATGATAATTCTTGTGATGCAATTGTTTGGGGTTGCTGTTATGAAATATGATTGTCAGGTGGGGTCGGGTTGCGCGCCACAACACGAACTAATAAATATAATAAGATGTGAGGTAATAAGGGAGGCCGAGGTAATAAGGACGGAATGTGATCATTATCACCATCGAAGTGAAAAATCGGGGAAACTCTTGAATATGGAAATGTTGAAAGGGAAAAGGAGAGATTGTGAAACTTGATGATTTGGTTATTCTTTTCCACGTGCATTGAGGTTCTATTACTGTTTCTTACTTTTGTATTGTTGATTGTACTTGGGATAAAGTTTGTTCATACATACTAGTACTATTCCACAGTACTAACGTCCCTTTTTCCGGGGCCACGTGTGGCTCATGTCACCTTATTTTGAGGTTATGGAGTAGTGTAAGGTATAGCCGGGGCCTTGTTGTCGGCAAGTAGTATATAAATCTTTTGTACTTGTAGAGGCTCCGTAGACACAATGTGGGGAAACTATATATGTATTTTGGGTAGTAAGCATACGGTTTGGAATCGTGGTCCACGTTGTTAATGTTGTTTGTATTTTGTAAGTATTTGGTATCATGTGTTAGAAATGATGAAAAGTAGAAGTGAATTCAAGTTGAAAGTTTATGCTTAAGCTATATATGTCTATTTTACTTGAATAATGTGTATGGAAATTATGGGGTAACGCGTGGGATTGGAAAGGAAAATCAGGTTCGCTTGACTTGGTTCAGTTGGTTGAGTGCCGGTCGCGTCCCTAGATTTTGGGGCGTGACATACGCACCCCGGATGAAATCACACAATACACCGCGGGACTCAAACACCCATAGCGATAACTCCTAATCACAATAGCTGCTCAGAGAAACCAATACCGATACATAACATCTTATCAAGAATTGCCTCGCTCTAACACTTTCATATACTGCCGATGATGAATGAAACACGTAGAAACTAACAACCATTCGTCCGATAAGTCAGACATGAAGGTTCCCCTTCCCAAATAGGAATTGTAGCAAATTTCTAAGCCGACTCCCGATATTTATCCTTCCATCTATGTTGTAGACAATTATGACAATATTCATTCTAGGTCTAATGACCTCTTCTCATCCAACACGACCACTCTGATGATATGACACATCAATACAATTCGAAGCCATAACCAGTTCAACTCGTGCAACAAAATCCCAACGTAATCCAATTATATAAAAGACTCACACGAGAGGACTATCCAGCCATTAACAATTACCCTCATAACATCATGCTAAAAGCCTGGCACACATCGTAAAAATCAAAACACATGAATCAAATACCAAAGGTCATACCCCTAAATAACTCCGCTACACTAAGTGATCCCATTAAAACTCTAGTTCATATGAAATACTTTAAGCCACCAGTAGATGTCATTACTTAGTCATCTGAAACTGCCAATGCTGCCTAAGAATTTTGACCATCCTTCCAGAACTGAACCGTGAACTCACACATGCAAATCTCGACTCTACACAACGTACCGCATACACCATGCCATCCTATGATAAATGTGGAAACTTCATAACCCATTCCGAGCCACAAGCAACTACGTACCCAACTAGCCAAGAATATACATTTGATCCCATCTAGAAGCAAAATCACTATACCTCTCATGCTCCTCATGCCAGTAGAAAATAGATATCTCTAACCGTGGTAGAAACCATCAGGAACCATTCGAATCCCATTTGCACAACACCAAACCATCAGAACTGAATACTTCTAACTCAACAACGCTACGCAGGTCTCCAACACTCAAGAGCATTGCTAGGAAACACATGTAGAAACTCATTGCCTCATAAGCACCCAAAGAACTAATCATATCCCTTACCATGCCAATCTGACCCTGTCACGACCCAAATTGGAGGATCATGACTAGCACCTGGGCCATACTTGCTGAGCACCAATGTATATTTTATCTAACCTTCTTTATTATCTTTAAGAGCCGACGAGATCAATATAAATGGTAGATATGGATCATGAACAATAAACAATGAAATATAATGGCATGAACCTACATCACATGGGATGACAAGACTACTAAGAAACTACATATAAGGTGCGAGTTACAACGCTGCCATGAAAGACGATACAAAAAAAATTAGCTAGCAAGGCGTACCAAATATGCATGAGTTTACACTTGTATATGAGCCACTAAAGGAGCTTAAGTGATACAACATTGCCGGAATAGGGCCCCAACATACCCATAATATCTATAACGAAAATGCATACCAAGACCACGGCAAGTCCGAAGAAGGGATCTCGCCAACAACCACTGAACTGGGAAGCCTACTGTTGTGGGGGAGCTGTGTCTACCTGTCTATCAGGACCTGCATCACGACATGCAGTGTCCACAAATAAAGAGGACATCAGTACGAATAAGGCACTGAGTATGTAAGGCAGGAAGACATAAGTAAGAATAGTAATGTAAACAAGGATAGAGAATATACAACCTATAACATCTGGGTACCTCTGAGAGCTACTGACATGAATGCGTGATACATACATACATATACATAAACTTTTAAAACATACGCCTCTGTGGGAATCATCATCATCATATCATACCCGGCCGTAATAGGCTCGGTAAAATGTACCTGGCCACGTGGAGCTCAGTAAAACCCAACTAATTTGTGGTTTCCCAATAGGTGCCATACCCGGCTGACTATAGCGTGGCTCGGTAGAGTAAACTCGATACATGTATATATAATGCATTTAGGACTCATTGAAATCATATTCTGAACCTTGCGGAGTGACGTAAGATCGATATTCTCCGTACACGTTATTAGGACTAACTCTTTATCAAGAATCTTATAAGAATAAGGAAGTACCAACAACATTGATAACATAAGAATAAGAGAAAAAACCTCAACATCAATTGTTCCATAAGAAGGGAAACAATGTAAGTACTACAAGCTTCTAAAAGTAGAGTATCTTTGGAAGCTCATTCATTACATTATGTATAATCGGAGTCGTGCAAAAGAAGGAAAGGGATAGCCTCACATACCTTGTATATATACTACCCAACCTCAAGCTATGAAACGTCACAACTCCTTAATCTACAATAAGAGAAACGACACTATCGTTATCGTTTAAGCGTCTTAACTATTATGTATCGACCATAACATATTTTACGATGAAACGGACAGCACCTCCCCTATACATATGACTTCACACAAGTCAAAACGATCAGAAAACAGCCCAAACAACATCAATAATAATATTGAGCCTCCCAAAATAGTCCACCAACAAACAACATTACTATCAAGCTTTTCTATATATATTTCACAAGTTCTAGCTTCAATGACTTAGCCGTAACTTGGATAATTTTAAATACATGTAGAGTAAGAGGTTCCTCACCTTCAACCATAAATAAAAACTCCAACTTAACCTTAATTTTCCACCAAATATCCGTCCAATACTTCCACAACAACAGGGAAGCGAAACTAGCAATCAATTAGGGTTTTTCGGTACTAGAATCACTTTAGAAGGCTTGAAATCACTTAGGGTTGATATTAAAAACTTGAGGGAGTATTTACAGAACATAAACCCTTTAAAAAACCTCCCACATGATCTTGAACAACACAGAATGAACAACAACAAGAAGAACAAGAAACTTACTAGCGCCACGGGATTTCCGACACTTGATTTGTGTTGTTTGCCCTTTGTTTGGGTCTTGAATCTTGAGAGAACATTAAGAGGGTGTTTCTAGAGTTATAAGGTCTAAATATACTAAAAATTAATGACTTAAAACGGGTTCTATGCATATTATATATATCCATCTCTCTTAAACCGACTATGTGGGACCCATAGAGAGATGCTTAGCGTAGTCCCGCAAAAATATGAATATCTCTCTATTCTGATATCATATCGATAAATGGTTAGATGTGTTAGAAACTAGACTCATAGATATTCAATTTGGTTGGTATATCACCCCGTAATTCCAAGTAGATTAGGATAAAATCTTAGTAACATTTGACCTAAAGTTTAAGTAAAACTATGTACCTAAGTTGCGACAACTCTTGTCGACTTTTGTTTCATAACTCGTTTGACTTTGTGACTTATGATACAGATATTATGTTATTCAAATACCTTAAACTTGACCTCTTGAGAATATTAAGAACCCCTAGGTCTACCAAAAATACGGGTTGCAATATCCTTTATTTGTTTAACTTCTAATATTTATTAATCACCCTTATACACTCTTGTACCATTTAAGACCAATAGGATTAACTTCTTATCATCTCAAAGCTAATCTCTTCTCATATTTACGTCGACTAACTTATGGCATGAACGAACATACGTGAATATGGGTTGTACACCCTCCCCCTCTTAGGAACATTCGTCCTCGAATGTAAGGGTTTATGGGAAGCCTAACTCATCGTGGATTCCAACGGAAATTTCCGGCCGAGTTTTGCCCCTATAAAATGTATACTAGACAAACTTGCAAGCAACCCAACGTATTGCCTTGCATGGCTACACAAAGCATTATGGATATGTACATTATCTGCCTATGACCATTGTGTTATAAGGAAGAGTATTCTCAAGCTAATACGTATCTCATAGAGACATTTCACCTTCAAATGCGTCTTGCATCCCCCCATCATCCTCGTTATCTTGAATCCGGAACAAGTAAGGGTATTTAGACTTCATCTCCTCTTCTGCTTCCCATGTAATTTCTTTTATGTTCTTGTTCCTCCACAATAGTTTGACGAAAGCTACATCCTTTGTTCTCAACTTGCGAACTTGTCGATCCAATATAGCCCCTAGCACTTATTCATATGATAGATCCTCTGTAACTTGTACATCTTTGATAGGGACGACCCGGGAAGGGTCTGTAATACATTTCCTCAACATAGATACATGGAATACCGGGTGGACAAATTCCAATTCGGAGGGAAATTCTAACTCATAAGCAACCTGTCCATATTGTCGAAGAATTTTGTACAGACCGATATACCGCGGACTCAGTTTACCCTTCAACCCAAAACGCATAACACCCTTCATCGACGAGATCCTTAGGAAAACCCAATCACCAACCTCAAACTCTAGATCACAACGACGGGCATCAAAATAAGACTTTTGCCTGATCTGCGTCGTCCTCAGCCGCTCTTGTATCAGTTTCACCTTCTCAATGGCTTGGTTAATCAAATGTGGCCCATATAGTTCTGTTTCACCGGATTCGCACCATCCAAGTGGTGATCTACATCTCCTCCCATATAGTGCCTCGTATAGGGCCATTTTAATACTGGAATTGTAGCTATCATTATAGGAAAATTCTATTAGTGGAAGATGGTCATTCCAGTTCCCCTTGAAATCTATAACACATGCTCGTAGCATATCTTTAAGTGTCTGAATGGTACGTTCAGCCTGTCCGTCAGTCTGTAGATGGAATGTAGTGCTGAGATTCACTTGTGTGCCTAAACTCTTCTGAAAAGACCTCCAAAAGTTAGCCGCAAATTGCGCTCCTCGGTCTGATATAATGGATATCGGCACACCATGAAGCCTAACAATCTCCTTGATATATAACTTTGCATAATCTTCAGCTGTATAAGTTGTCTTAACTGGGAGAAAATGGGCACATTTTGTAAGTCGATCAACTATCACCCATATGGAGTCAAACTTATGATAGGAGCGAGGTAATCCAATACTGAAGTCCATATTAATCACCTCTCATTTCCAGGTAGGAATCTCTATATTTTGAAGCAATCCACTGGTTTCTGATGTTCGATTTTTACTTGTTGACAATTAGGACACTGAGCTACAAATTTTGCAATAGACTTCTTCATGTTATCCCACCAATACTACTCCTTAACATCATGATACATTTTTGTCGAGCCGGGATGGATGGAATATCGGGATTGATGAGTCTCAGTCATAATCTTCTCTCTCAACCCTACCACATCAGGCACATATAACTGGCCCTGGTATCTCAGTACCCCATCTGCTCCGATCATAAAAGCTGTAATTTTACACTGTTGAATGCTCTCTCTCAATCGTACTAAGGTAGGATCTTCATATAGCCGTGCTTTTACCTCAGCTACCAAAGATGATTCTGATGTATTCTGTACAGTAACCCCTCTGTCATCAGAGTCTAACAATCTAATTCTCATATTGGCTAACTGATGAAGCTCTTTAGTCAACCCCTGTCTACCTGCCTCAATGTGTACCAAGCATCCCATTGACTTACGACTGAGAGCGTCTGCCACAACATTGGCTTTACCGGGATGGTACAATATCTCGACATCATAATCTTTCAGTAATTCAAGCCACCTACACTGCCTCAAATTCAAATCCTTATGCTTGAAGATGTATTGCAAACTCTTTTGATCTGTGTAGATGTCAACATAGACGCCGTATAAGTAGTGCCGCCATATCTTCAAAGCATATATTACTGCAGCCAATTCCAAATCATGGGTCGGGTAATTATTTTCATGGTTATTCAATTGTGTTGATGCATAAGCAATCACCTTCCCATGTTGATCTATACGTACCCCAAACCTATACCTGAGGCATCACAATATACCACATAACCTTCTGTTCCTTCTGGGAGAGTCAGCACTGGCGCAGATGTCAATCGATTCTTTAACTCCTGAAAACTTCGTTCACAAGCGTCAGACCACTGGAACTTAGTAGATTTCTATGTTAACTTAGTCAATGGTGCTGATATAGAGGAAAACCCTTCTACAAATCGCCTATAATATCCTACTAGCCCCAGGAAATTGCGAACTTCTGATGGTGTTGTAGGTCTTGGACAATTCTTTACTGCATCGATCTTTTGAGTGTCGACACTAATACCCTCGCCAGATATCACATGGACAAGGAATGCTACTGAGTTTATCCATAATTCACATTTGGAGAGCTTAGAATATAACTTACGATCCTGAAGCGTATGTAATACTATCTGCAAGTGGCCCGCATGTTCCGCCTCCAAACAAGAATACACCAAAATGTCATCAATGAATATGATCACGAACACATCAAGATAGGGCCTGAATATAGAATTCATGAGATCCATAAAAGCTGCTGGGGAATTTGTTAGCCCTAATGATATCACCAAGAACTCACAGTGCCCATATCTTCTCTGGAAGGCCGTCTTTGGAATATCCTTCTCCTTAACCCTCACCTGATTATACCCTAAATGTAAGTCAATCTTGGAGAAATACTTAGCACCCTGGAGTTGGTCAAACAGGTCGTCAATCCTTGGAAGTGGGTACTTATTATTTATAGTAAACTTATTAATTGTCTATAATCAATACACATCCTTAACGACCCGTCTTTCTTCCGAATGAACCGGATTAGCGCACCCCAAGGTGAAGTGCTACGCCTAATAAAGCCTTTATCCACCAAGTCCTTCAACTGCGCCTTCAACTCTTGCAACTCTGCTGGGGCCATCCTGTATTGAGGAATAGATATGGGTTGAGTGTCAGTCAACACATCAATGCTAAACTCAATCTCCCTTTCAGGAGGAAGACCTGGGAGTTCATCTGGAAAAACATCTGGAAATTCATTGACCACGGGGATAGATTGTATAGTAGGCGGCTTCGCCTCTGCATCCCTAACGTGAACGGGGTGATAAATGTAACCTTTTGAGATCATCTTCCCTGACTTAAGATAGGAAATAAACCTACATTTTGGCGTAGCAATGTTCCCTTTCCACTCGATGACGGGTTCATCAGGAAATTGAAACCTAACTATCTTCGTACGACAATCAACATTTGCATAGCATGAGGCTAACCAGCCCATTCCCATTATGACATCGAAATCAACCATTTCTAATTCAAGTAAATTCGCCGAGGTTTGACGACTACAAATCATCACTGTGCAACCTCTATATAACCTTCTAGCAATCACAGAATCTCCTATAGGAGTAGATACCCAAGTGGTTTACTTATCATTTCAGCTTCAATGCAAACTTATTAGCCACAAAGGGTGTACATATGATAATGTAGATCCCGGATCAATCAACGCATATACATCATAAGAAAACACAGACAATATACCTGTAACAACATCCTGAGACGACTCAAGATCCTGTCGACCTACTAGAGCATAGGTTTGATTTTGAGCACCACTCGAACTCGGCACTGCACCTCTACCTCTACCACGACCTGTCGATTGATGAAAACCCCGTGTTGGAGGTCGAGCTGATGAGTAAGAACCAGACACAGATCCAGTTTGCTGAGCCATACCACCACCTTCTCTGTTACGAAAATCACGCATCATATGGCCAGGTTGTCTGCAAGAATAGCACGCATCAGAACCTAGACGGCACAGTCCAAAGTGGGCCTTGGCGCACTGATTACAACGGGGTGTTGGGGGTCTCGTCTGACTAGTATCCCTATGATATTGTGAGCCTGATGCCTGTGAACTTTGACATGGACCAGAATAGGTAAATCGATCATACCAAGGCCTATGAAATTGTGGAGCACTAGCTACAGGTGGCGCTAAACTCCTCGAAGACTGGGCCTAACACTACCTCAGAAGTCATGATAATACCCTAAAAATCTCACGTGCTTATGTTGGCCCCTATCCTGCTCCCTATTTGCCTTTTGCTGGAGCTTACGATCCTCTAGGGTTTGGGCATAAGCCTGAATACGGGAAATATTCATGCCCTCCACCAAGGAGGCTGTCGTGCACTCATTTATCATATGTGGTCCTAACCCATTCACGAACATATGCACCCTATCACTCATTTTGGTTACCATATGGGAGCATACCTTGATAAAGAATCAAACTGCATACTATACTCTCGCACACTCATATTACCTTGTCTAAGGTTCAAGAACTTATCATCTCTAGCTCATCATATCTCAAATGGAAAATAGTGACGAAGAACGGCCTCAGAAAATTCCTTCCACACAGCTGGAGGGGCGTTTATACTCCTGGATCTCTCCCAACTATCATACTAGAAAACCGCTAAATCCCGTAACCAATTAAAAGCTTACTCTATTGCCTATGTATCTGTAGCATGCATAACCCGTACCGTACGATGAATCTGGTCAATAGAAGTCTGCGGGTCCTTCTTGGGGTCTGATCTGGTAAACACCGGAGGGTCTAGATTAATAAAAAAGACGAACTTTTGTACTATCTGGTTTATCAACAACACCGGTATTCTGCCTCTGAGCCTGAGCAGCTACCAAGCTAGTCAATAACTGCACCGCACTCCACATATCCTGGTATGTAGGGCCAGACATGGGAACTAGTGGTGTTGGGTGCCTCCTAATATCCTCTCGATGAGACGGGTAGATGAGGTATGTGACGACATCTCACTTTGAGCCTCACTTTGGCCTGCTCTGGCTTGAGGCACCTGACTGGCACCCTCTCCCACAGCTATATCAAGCCGTCTACTAATCGCTTGCTTCCTAGTCAAAGGAATCGATGAAAGAAACAAGGTTAATATTAGATACGAACACTGAAGACTCAACTCTACGCATAATCTAGATTCAGGAAGAAGGTAAAAATCCTAGATTTCATGTAGTCTCCTGATTATAAATATGGCGCGCTACACATCCATAATCAAGACTCTACTAGACACGACTCATAGACAACCCCTAGGACAAACTTGCTCTGATACCAAGTTTGTCACGACCCAAACTCGAGGATCATGACTAGCACTCGGGCCATAAGGGCCGACAAGATCAATATAAATGGTAGATATGGATCATGAAAAATAAACAATGAAAGATAATGCCATGAACCTACATCACATAGGATGACAAGACTACTAAGAAACTACATATAATGTACGAGTTACAACGCTGCTATGAAAGACTATACAACAAAAATTAGCCAACAAGGCATACCAACTACACATGAGTCAACACCTGTCTATGAGCCTCTAAAGGAGCATAAGTGATACAACATTGCTGGAACAGGTCCCCGACATACCCATAATATCTATAACAAAAATTCATACGAAGACCACCGCAAGTCCGAAGAAGGGATCTCGCCAATAACCGCTGAACTCGGAAGCCTACTGTGGTGGGGGAGCTGTGTCTACCTGTCTATCAGGACCTGCAGCACGACATCCAGCGTCCACAATTAAAGAGGACGTCAGTACGAATAAAGTACTGAGTATGTAAGGCAGGAAACCATAAGTAAGAACAGTAATGTAAACAAGGATAGAGAATATACAACCTGTAACATCTGGGTACCTCTAAGGGCTACTGACATGAAATACGTGATATATACATACATATACATAAACTTTTAAAACATATTCCTCTGTGGGCATCATAATCATCATATCATACCCGGCAATAATAGGCTCGGTAAAACATACCCAGACACGTGGAGCTCGGTAAAACCTAACTGATCAGTGGTTGCACAATAGGTGCCATACCTGGCCGACTATAGCACGGCTCGGTAGAGTAATATATATATATATATATTA